>CANTUT010000077.1:732500-967500 GCA_947687605.1 Reutealis trisperma | reverse complement strand
GATTTTAATGTGTAAGAGATTATAAGATGAGACTCATAAATGCCTCAAAGCTACTAAAGCCCATGTTGAGAAAGATGGTTTGCATAAGCTACACAGTGTGTTGTTTCTTTGCTTGAGGATTGTAACTCTTGTCATAAAGATAACATGAATGGTTTTTTTCTTTTCTTAAATGATTAAATGTAATAGTAAATTCTAAATATAATGCATTTGTTTCTAGAGAAGGCTGACTAAACACATCAAGAAATTTGGGAAGTTGAATAAAAAAAAAGTAAAAGCGAGATGAAGAAGAAAATAAAAAAAAGTTTTGAAAATCCTATTGTAGTGGCATATTTTGATGACATTAATGAAATGAGTAGTAATAAACCTTTTAAAAGTGAATGTATCTATTATTGGTTATTTATCTAAATGACTCTGACATATAAGGTATATTTTAGTAATTGTTGTGTAATGCTTTGTTATAAGAACAAGGAGAAGAGGATTTTGAGAGTGTTAAGGAAGTCTATTGAAGATGAGTGTGTAGAGAAAGCAACCAGTGAGTCCATTGAAGTTCAAAGTGTTAGAAAAACTTATTTGAATTTCATAGTAAGAAATAAGTTTTAGTAGATCCACTCAAATAAACTCCATTGCTATTGTTTATTTCTTGCAAGAAATCAAAATATTTCTTTTTTAGTTAGAATTATAATAAAAAGCATTACTTTTCTTCTAATCATCTATCATTAAGTTATGTTTTATCAAATGCTTATGTCTATGTTCATAAATTCTTGTCAATAAGGAAGTTCTTTTCACGGGGCTGATGAGAAGATATTAGTTGAAATAGTGGTGTAGGCTCTTCCATCTTATGCCATGAGTGTGTTTTTGAACCTTACTAGCTTATGTAAGGAAATAGAATTCATTATGATTTTTTTTTTTTGTGGGGTGAAGGTGCTTCTAGAGGAGGAATTTGATGGATGAGTTAGAGTGGACCGTTAACTTCTAAATTCAAAGGAGGTTTGGGCTTTCCCAAACTACATGAGTTCAATCTCCCATTTCTAAGAAAATGAGGCTGGAACTTGCTTAAGGAACTTGGGTCTTTAGTAGTATGAACCCTCAAAATTGTACCATTGGGATCTAGCTGTAGTTGGACACCTACTAAGATTAGTGCGCCATATAGAGCCAGTAAGGCGGTCCTGCTAGTCGATTAGCCAGCAGGAGTCAAGGGGGCAGCGTCTCATTGAAAAATAAATTTCCTAAATCTTTCACCTTCAAATGATCAACATTTGATTATGAATCTATAGAATCAAACTGGGCTCAAATCAGATCAGAAACGGACCAAAACCGATCAAAACAGTGCGAAACTGAGTTAGACCAGCTCCAGCGGCGCGCCAGGCGTGCCATCAGGTCGGGTGGCAAGCCCAGCGTGCCCGCAGCATGGGCAGCTACTGCAGCCCGCTTAGCGTGCGCGTGCCACTTGGCTGGCCGGCATGCAATAGGTGCCTCCAAACTGGCCAACTTGACACCGGTGCCAATGGTGCCCTTCCGCCTGCTCTATAAATAGAGCTTTCATTTCAACTCTCTGGATATTGCTCTTCTTTTTATGCTAAATTTTGTTAAATTTAAAATTTAAAATTAATACTAAAATCTATCACTTAAATTCTTTTAATTTGCAATTATTGCTTTGTTTTGTTAACCTTTTTTGTGTAAGGTTCAACTTCAAGGTTCCCTAATCTAAGGTGGAACTTAGATCCGGAGTAAAATTTGCCCCATTCATCTGAAAATTGAGAAAAACTAAGGTATAATTCCTTCTTTATGATATTTCTTAAATCAAATCTAGAATTATCTCTTTTATATTTTTCCTTAGATCTAAAACTGAAAAAGATCTAATCTTGTTAATCTTAAATTTGAATTAAATTAACAAATCAAATTAACATTTTCTAAAATCCCTCCTTCGTAAGAAGGAAGAACTGCGTGGGGTTTGATTTCTATTTAATAGGATATGCAATCATGCCGTCTCTAAGGCGTCAACTCCAAAATCTTTTTCAAATAATATTTTCCCCTTCATATTTACAATTTAAATTTCATTTTACTTTGTTATTTATTTTTTATTACGCTTTATTTTGGATTTCTTTGTTCATTTCTTTAATTTAGTTGAGGAACATATGCTTTTCCTAGTACCCATAAAGGCTAGAGGAGAGATCCTCTTTATTTAATCCATTTTGGTTCTGTAATAATTAAGTAGGATTTATTTTTGCTTATTTATTTATAACTGTCATTTCATTTTACTATCTATAATTGTTTCATTCATCATCTTTACTCCTGTTCATGCATACATGAAAATTGTCTTTTTAAGAGTTATTTTGCAACTTCTAGCCAAACTAAAGAAAATCATATTTTCTTAATTGTTTAATTACCAAAACTTGATCCTCGAATCATCTTTGATCACTTGCGAATTATTACTTTTCCATTGGGATAAATCAAATATTTTGGAGTCAATCAATTTGGATTTTCCTTTAATTTTCCCAATTAAAATAAGTAAATTAAAATGGCGACTCTCTTTCACAAATAGCAAATTGCAAAACTCGATTTTCTGAACTCATAGCGAGTTCTAATCATAGAGTTTCCCCCAAAGAGTATTTTGATTCCCCTCAGCATATAGGACTAGTGATCGGGCAAGGCCTCACAGTTGGCAACTCTACTGGGGACTTTAAAATCTTTTTCAAATAAAGATAAAGTGGATTACTTTTGGTAAAATACCAAGTTTGGCTTCAAATGCAAAATAATTCTTTTCATGCATCATTACATTAGACTCTTTGTCCAAAAAAACCCTAGCTTCCTAGGAAAACAAAGGATAGAAAGTAACATCGAGTAGGTAATCTTCCCTAGGTCTGCATGCTGATAGTGAAATCATCCAACCCATGCTGTATCCTCTAATCCTTTTAGAGGTGTAACAAGTATGCACATATCATTAGACCCACACGAGGCTCCTTGTCTCACATGTGGTTACGTATATCGCATCTTTAGTTTGATGGGTTCCCTTCAAACCACCCTAACCCTTTCACATAATGACTCATAGAACTTTCCTTTAGGATTGTATGCACCATAATACTGAACTTGGTATTTCATGAAACCTTTTTCAATCATTCATGTGTACATCCATGCATAAGCTTGAACCTTGTGAGGAGTCAAAAACTTATCCAAACATCTTCACACCCAAAATCCATTGGTCTACCTAAACCCATGGTTAAAATTCAAAACTCATGGTAAAAATAAACATATCTATGGTACCCTTATCCTTATCCACAATCCTTATTCGAGCTAAACACTGACCTAACTCTATTTTTTATAACCGTTACCTAAGCTAAACATTGGCCTAGCTTTCATCTTTTACAATTCTCACCCAAGCTAAACATTAACCTAGCTTTCATCTTCCACAATCCTTATCTAAGCTAAATACTGACCCAGCTTTCATCTTTCATAGTCCTTACCCAAGCTAAACACTGATCTGGTATTATCCTCAACCATCCTTACCGAAGCTAAACACTGACCTAGCTTCACCCTTATCCTTAATCCTTACCCACACTAAATCCTGACTTAGTTTCATCTTTTATATTATTATCCAAATCTATGGCTCATCTAAGCCTATGGTCTAATCCACCATTATCCAACTATCACTAAACCCATGGTCCACCTAACCTCCAAATCCATGTACATCTATAACCTAATCACAAAACTCATGGTCTCTCCATCCTTAAGCCCATACTAAACCATCTATAAATTACAAATCCAATTACTTAAGGCTAAACTCTAACCTAGCCTTCCTAATAAAACTTTCGTTCCTCAAAACTAAAATTCAACCTAGCTACTTAAAGCTAAAATTTGACCTAGCCACCCAAAACTAAAATTTGACCTAGCTCCCCTAGCTAAATACCTACCTAGCTAAACATCACACACCTTTACCCTCATCTTTCCCCATACACCGTCAACCTAACCACAAGACACCGTCATCCATTGCTATTAAACCTAAGGTCCTTAGTTTGTCATACCCTACCATAACCATCCTTTTCAAAGATTGATACTAACCCAGTTCCTTTTCCCTTTCAAAGGTTGCCAAGATGTCTACTAGATTCGACAAAGATGTCATGGATAAGATTCTGGCCAAATTTTTAAAGCAACAAAAAGAGATGTTCAAGAGACAAATAGCTCGATTGTAGGCCTAAAGGGAGGCCATACTAAATGATGTCCAAGACATACTAAGTCAAGTTGGCATAAACCACACCTTAAATCCCACTCTCTAGAATCCACTCAACCTATACCAAAATTTGGCATCAGTTCAAGCCCATGCTTCTACTTCCTCTATCAAGCGAACCTCTCCATCACTTCCCTCACCTAATATCCTCTAAACAAACACTCTTTCCCATTTAACACCCACTAAACAACACAAATCACCTCTTTTCCTCTGGCTCCTTCCCAAGGGAAGGAAACCATATGTGATCCTAGGCTTGAGGTCTTCCTATTCAAACTAGAAGCCATGGAAAAATTGATAAAAAGTCTAGAAGAGGAAGGAAGGCATGGTTGATACAAGTTCATTAAGCCTCTTCCCCAATGCCTGGTGACCACTAAAATTTAAGATGTCGAATTTGGACAAGTTTGATGATATTACTTGTCCTAAGATCCATTTAAAGATGTATGTGGGGGTAGTGCATCCCTTAGTATCAACAACGAGCTCCTTACTTAACTCTTTCAGCAAACCCTTACTGATGTCGCCCTAAGATAGTTTATTAACTTGGATGACACCCAAAAATAGACATGGAAGACATTTGTAAGGCATTTGTCAAATAGTACCACTACAATAATGATGTGGACATTACAAGAAGGGATTTAGAAATCACAAAGTAACTTCCAGATGAGTCCTTCTCTATGTTCCTTACTAGATGAAGGGCTAAAGCTGCTTAAATGGTAAACAAGCCAACCGAGCAAGAACAAGTAGATATTATTGTCAAGAATCTACTCTCGATTTATCAAGCCCACTTGTTAACACATTACCTACCCCCTTCAGAGCTTTGATTGCAACTGTATTAAAAGTTGAAGATTTCATCCAAAGTACATCATTTTAAGCTAAATTCTCCACCACCAACCTGAACAGTGATGAGGAATCTAGATTCGACTCAATCCCACCTTACCTCAACCCCAAAAGGCATGTTATAGAGTAGTTCAAGTTCAGCTAATCTGACCTGTCTGAGATTGAATTCCAAGTCTAAACTTAAGTCCAAGTCCAAATCTTAAAGTCTGAGTCCAAATAAGAGTTAGAGTCTGTCATCTTTTTTTTTCTGTATTCTCATCAACCATAATAGTTCCTTTTTGTCATCTTGCAATAAAGTTTCCTTTACGGTAATGCATCTTCTTTTCATTATTTATGCATTAAGTTTCTTATCTTCCTTGTTTAGTCCGACATGGATGAGCCTTAAAAATAAGAAAAGAAAATGAAAATGAAAAAAAAAATGAGATGGGTAGAGATCTAATCTACTATAATAAGCATATGTTAGAATTTGAGGTGCCCTCATTCTTTCAAATTAACAATCACTTCATCGGCTTCTAATCAAATAAGGTTAAGTAATGGACCTCTTATTAAACAATTGAGGCACAAAGAGCAAATTAAATGGAATTACTTATTACACATCGAGTAATCAAATAATGCACCTTAACAAAGGGCAACAAGTTCAGAGAAGACCTTTATCAAATCCAAAATTCAAAGGTCAGAGCCCCTCAAAGAAAAGTATCAAATCATGATGGAATGTTTTCTCCCAAATTTCATTAATACAAGCTTGCTAAGTTGAAAATCCAAAAGGATGGCCTAGGCAAAAGTTAGAGCTTTGAGAGAGAGAGAGAGAGAGAAAGAGAGAGAGAAAGCTCATCTAAATCATCTTCTCTCATATCCAAAGTTGTTAAATCATCTTTAATCAATCCGTCTTATCTTATGTCTCCAAAGTCATCCTTCCTCATTAGAGGCTCATTCTTTAAAGTTATGCTATCTTCTATGCCCTTATCCTACAATGGAGGCATGTCTTCCTGGAACGTCATCATCTGTTATCAATCCATCTTGTCGCTTAGCTCAAAAGTTAATACATATCTCCAATCTATCACATCCCTATCTCTCATTTGGGAGCATGATCCCCAATTTGTCTTCTTCCACTAGCCCTTTAGCTATTCCTAAGGGCTTTTTGTTTTAGCTAGTGCAGTCAGTGTGTCATCAAGTCAAACTAATTAAGTGTCACTCTAAGAGTCTTTTTAATCTCAAATAATAAGAAAAGCTTAACTTGCTCTTTTCCATGAATCATGCTACAAAAAGCAAAGCCATACAACCTCCCTGATTCTTTTCAGAAGTTTTAGCCTACCTTTAAACCATTCTTGAACTGTTCCATCCTAAGCCTCATTGGCAAATCATACCATTATTTCAAGATCAAGCCATGCACCACCCTTTCCTTGGCAAAATCTCATCATGGGCAGAACTAAAAACCCCAAGTCTCTTAAGACTCATCATCCTTGAATCTAATTCCTTGGCAAAACCATGAGTCGAGGCATTTCTCCCAAAACATATCATCCTCAAGTTGATTAAGAAGGACTCGAACCAGTCAAGGCCCATCTCATGCCTCGTTGGCAAACATCTCATAATCCTTGAAAGATTAAGCCTCATTAGCAAAACAAATAATCCCTGTGCAAACCATTCTGATGCAACCATGTTAATGGCAAACCCCTATCCATAAGCTTACGGTATCCTTGTGACCAAAACCTATAGTATCATACCTGAGCCAAAGACAACCATCCAAAACATCTTTGTAGAAAACTATCCTCAACACCTATAAGCCTTGACCATGAAGCCCAAAATCAAAAGCCTTCACCGTGAAACCTAAAACCAAAAACCTTCACCATGAAGCCCAAATCCAAAAGCCTTCTCCATGAAGCCAAATCTAGAAGCCTTCATCATTAAGCCTACTCCCAAAAAGCCTTCACCATGAAGCCCACTCCTAAAAGGCCTTCATTTATGAAGCCCATGATCTCCTCTAAAGCAAAATCTAACTGAGCCTACCAAATTGATTGCCTAGCCTGACCTTTCCTTTAAGCCAAGATTAGCCTCCCAGGTCTAGCATCCCAGCTTAATCTCCCTAACACAGGTTTAAGATAAAATCTGACCAAGCTTTTCGAATGAACTCACTAGAAGGCCGTTACTTGACCGAGCATCTAATATGATCTCTTATAAAGCCAAACAAGATTGAGCTTCTAAATGACCTTAGCCAAGGCCAAACCTAACCTAGCCTTCCAAGATGATCTCCCTTAAAGCCAAACCAAAAGGTCATAACTGACCAAGCCAATTGCCAGACTTGACTAAAGACTCTAGTATGAACTTCTTTGGAGACAAGCCTGACAAATTGACCTTCCCCAATCATCTGCAAAGACTTGACCCCCTTGATTAAGCTTTCCAATTCAAGCTCAAACCAAACCTTCTCCCAAGCCAAACCCACTTAAGCCCAGCCTGACCTTTTCCAACTATACTTGGCTTAACTTCCTAAAGTGACTTCTTCTTAGGCTGAATTGATAACCAGTGACCAAGCAGCCTCATACCTAATATGACTTTAAGGTGGTTATTCAATCCTATCCCAAATCAAAAGGCCATGTTTGACCAAGCCTTTCAAGCTAACTAGCTCAACCTCTTCCTCCTCTAAGGCTGGACCAATAGCCTTTGACTGATCCTCTAACCAGCCTCATACTCGGTCCAACCATCTCCAAGTTAGTCTATCTGAGAAAAGTAGCCAAACCACTTTATCATTCTAAAGTGGGGACATTTCCCTCCTAAATATTCACCTTTCCAAAATGGGGGCATCTTTCTCCTAAAAAAAAACTCAGCATAACAAAGTGACCCTTCACAGGTTCAAAATATCCAATCATTGCATAATCATATGTATTTTACATTAAATAGACTCTTGAATTAAGGCAGATTGTTAGGTCAAACTTCATAAAGTAAGAAAGGATCACCTCCTCGTCGATTGCTATCTATGAGGCCTGGCTCAAGCACCGGCCTAGTACGCTAGAGGGAACCGGGATGCTCATTCGGGTTTAAACTCACAATGGAACCCTCGGGTTCGGATTTGGTTGATTTTGAAAATGATTTTGGGAGTCGCCACCTTAATTTTATTTAGTTGGGAAAATATTAAGGAAAAAAACCAATTTGACTCCAAATTCATTAATTTTTAAATTAATTTGCCCAAAGATAAAAATCACTAGCCTTCGAATCGGGTTGAATTCGAGGACTAGGTTTTTGGTTTTAAATAATCTAAATTTGGCTCTTAAATTTAATTTGACTTGAAAATTGATTTCATGAATGATATTAATAATTGCAAATAAAATGTATGAATATGGCATAAGATGGATGCATGAAAATTAATGAAATAATAAATATTTACAAATAAAGGAGAGTATTCTCTCCAATCTTTAGAAATTTGGGGGAACCACATGATCACTTCTTAATTAAAATAATCATATTAATAAAAAATGGGATGTCTTCTCTAGCCCTTATGAGATTCAAGGAAGACCACAAATTTCCTTATAAATATTGTAAAAAGATAATTGATTTAAGAAAAATAAGGAAAATAAGCTTAATTTAATTGGATTTGAGATTTGGATTTAAATTCCAAATATGCCTACGTACCCCGTTTGAATAGGGATCAAAATCCACGTAATTCGTTACACAATTAAGTGGAGGGGTTTAAAAAATGATTTTTTGGGTTTGGAGAACGAGTTTGATTAAAATACCTTAGATTTTGATGGATGAGATGGAAAAAGTATTTTGCTGGACCGAAATTCTATTTTATCAGACCGAATAAAATAAGTTGATTAATGATCAAAAAAAGTGATGGATGAGTAAATTAATTAATTAAAATGATTAATTAATTAATTAAAATAGTAACTGACTTGAAAAAAAGATTTTTAATTTAAGTTTAAAAAAGAGTAATTAATTAATTAAAATGATTAATTAATTAATTAAAATAAGGATGAACTTAAAAAAAAGAGATTTTTGATTTAATAAAAAAAAGTAATTAATTAAAAAGATTAATTAATTAATTAGCTTGTAAGTAAAAAAAAAGATTTTTTTTAGTTAATTAAAAGGATTAATTAACTAGGTTTGGGTGAGAAAATTAATTAATTAAAATGATTAATTAATTAATTGGAGAGTGGATGGAGGGAGAAGAAAAAAGAAGGTTGATAGATAACTATCAATATCAACCTTGGTGTGTGAAAATGAGGAAATGGGAGAGCCTATTTATAGGAAAATGGGGTTGAGGGTAGTTTGGGTAATGAAAATGTAAAAAGACCATAAGGATAGGGTGAAAAAATGGCTAAAAATTGGATAAAAAAGAGCAGAAAAGTCATTTTACGAACGTGGAGCCCATCGAGGGGCAGAAAGCCTCTAACTTGGCTTGGCGCCGCGTCAGCCTTTTGCAGCGTGCCGCAAAAAGGCCATGCGGCGCCTCACAGATCTGACGCGGCGCCGCACACCCTCCATGTGGCACGGCACGTGGCACAGTAGGCTTCCCTAGGTTTTCTCTTCCAGCGCATTTTGTAGAGATTTTTGGGTTAATTTTTGAGACTTCCAGGTCAGTTTCTAGGAGCAATAGAACTCAAAAAAATTAACGGTCAGTGTCGTTAGAATCAAAATTAATTTTAGAACATTTTAACAGTTAGTTTGAGATAGACTTCGGTCAGTTTTGAAAAAAAGGCTGTCTGATACAAAAGGTCCGGTCAGAGTTGGAAAGGCATCAAGTTATGCCAAGAATGCTCTAGTCAGTTCTGGAAAGTTCAATGTTAATTTTGAAAATGTTGAAATGAGGGTTCACAGCTGCCCCCTCATTAAAACTGTCCACCGGTGGGACAGTTTTGATGAGAGTGAACCCGAGCCATTGGTAGATCTGAGTTTGGAAAATAATTTCGATTACAATGAGATAATTTTCAGGAACTTTGAGACTTGATTTGACCAGTTTTGCAAGACCGGTGAATTTTCAGGTTCATAATTCTTTGATTTTTTTGATGTAAAAGCTACATTTTTGTCCTAAAAATAGAAAAATGAGGTGATTATGGGGAGATAAAAATCTCATGAATACATAAAAACTTTCAGAGTCTGATTCTGAATTAATACTGGTTGAAAAATTTACTTTCACGTGACTAAATAATTATAGGACATTTTTTACTATGAGCTATTTCGTCTTATATGACCCAAAACTTTATAAATAGGGCCATACCCCATTCGTTGTAGCACTCCATTTCATTCTCTTTGCTCCAAACGTGAGCAAGTTTTCTCTTTTTTTTTTTTTTTAAATTAATAACGATTTTTCTTTTTTCTTTTTTTTAAATAATAATAATAGTAGTAATAATGCAAATTCAAATTCTTTTTTTTTAAATAATAATAATAGTAGCACTACTATTGAAAATTCCTTTCTCTTTTTTTTTTTTTACACTCATATTTTTTTATAACAGTAATAGTAACGTGTACTTTTCTTATCTGCTTCCTTTGCCTGTCAGGTTTGGCCTGTGATTAAGATGGCATTCACATCCCATCATGAAACTGCTTCTTCGAGGAGGACCTCCTCTTCTTCTACAGGTGGTCGAGGGCGTCAGTACGAAGCGCCCAGAGACAATCCACACCCGGCCCTCCTATTGTAGGATCCAAAAGATCATATGTCCTATGATGGTTAGCTAGTGATATGTAGTCTTGCTTACTCTTTTTGAAAGCCAATTTTGTTCATAGCCTTCGCAAAATTATTCTGTGCTTTTTTTGGTATGCTTGCAGGCACAGGCGATTAGAAACAGGGGTGGTTACGATAATCTTAGGGAGGTGGTCAGGTGTGCCTCCTTGGGCAGTGCTGTTGGGGTCATGCTAGAGCCCACTGGCTTTGTTGACTTTCTGAGGGTGCCAGCTCCAGACCATTTGAACATCAGTCTAACCAAAGCTTTAGTGGAGAGGTGGTGAGATAGCATGAACACCTTCCACTTCGCCTACGGGGAGTTGACCTGCACGCCGCTTGATTTGCATTTGTTGTTTAGGATCCAGTTCGGGACTCAGCCTCTTGACATATGCAGTGACTGGAGACAGACATTCTCTGCTGAAGAGACGCAGGCTCTTCTTAGCTTTGACCCGTCTCACGATAGCACTCAGGTGAGGCACACCTTGCTGGCAAATAAGCTGGAGTGGGCGGCGACTGCCAGTGAGATTGTCCCAGATGCATCAGTGGCCAGACTGTGCCTGCTGATTATAGCAGGTTGTACTTTCTCCCATTCCCTGAGAGACAAGGTGGATCTCAACATTTTGGCTAGCTTGGTTGATCTGAGCACCTGGAAGGAGTGTGACTGGGGCGGTGCAGTGCTTAGTGCCATGTACCATGACATGGTGGAGCTGTCTCTAGGGGAATATCTTTTTTGTTGGTGGTTCGGCGCCTCTCTAGGAGGTGTGATCTCATACTCTGGCTTGTATTTTAATTTACAATGTTGATGATTTCTGACTGTCTATTGCGTGCAGCTTTGGGCATACGAGCATTTTGCTTTCATAGCAACTGGACTGATCAGACAGAGGCCAAGGGATTTTCCTACTGGAAGGAGATGGGCAGAGTCTAACTGGAGTTCTAGCTCTGACGGTTACAACATCTTAACACTTCGAGCCTTCTTTGACAATTTGACAGAGCCAGAGGTTTTACACTTATTACTTCACTTTCTTTATTACCTTAGTACTTAAACCATTTTGCTCATCATTTAATGTGACAGATCTCAAGGCCTTTTGGGGAGTTGCAGCGTCTTGGCATTGACAGCATAATTTTTGCCGAGCACATCTCTCGGAGGCGGCTTCTATTGCGCTCGCCCTATCACTGCTTGTTTTACCTGGGTGAGAGAGTGTACTTTTAGATCATCGGCTCCTGGTGCGTCCCCAAGCCCCCCTAGTGTACATGAGATATGGGTTGACAATCTGTCCTTCCCTTGCGCTTTGTAATGGTGACGAAGGGTGCATCCATCAATTCCCCAGCCAGAGCTATCACGATTTTTGTTCTGCTTTCCTGATGCATGAGATCACATCGAGGGGTCGCTCTTCTGTTGGGTCTACTCCACCAAGGGAGCCAATCATTCATGCGACTTATGAGGCACCTAGAGGGAGCACTTCTGATGGACCTGTTCCTGATGCAGGCAAAGGCGCTGGGCCAAGCTCGAATATTGGTGTGATAAATTGGGACACGGACTTCTACATCCCTGAGCAGATTTCATACTATAGAGCAGATGGCTCACTAAGGATGTGGCAGCTTCCTGATGTTGTTCGCCCAGATGTGCAAGACATTCCTGATGATGTCAAGGTATGATTTTGTCTTACATTTAGAAATGATCTTCATGTAAAGAAGGCATTTACACTCACTTATGCCTAGGGTTCTTGACATTTTATTTGCCACAGGTACCTTGGAGGTTCATTCGATGGACTTATAGAGTTTCTCGCAGGATGGAAGTTGCCCTTAGTGGGATGCTGACATGTTTAGACATCTCTGATGCTTGTGAGGCTGGTGATGAGGATGTTCCTTGAAGGCACAGGAAAGGAGGGCGCCATTGATTTAGTGACCGCAATGCTACCTCTGACTTTTCTTTGTAATTTTTTTCTTTTTATGTAGCCTTTTGGGGCAGCCATGTCACCTGTTTCACCTGGTGGGAAGTAGTACTCTTGCGTGAGTGACATCTATGTATTGACATGCCATGCTTATGTCACGCACATTATGACTATGTAAAATATTCTGATGTTTCCTATCATGCATGTTTGTGTTATGGATGCGTGAATGTGATGTATGCATGTTTTGACTTTTAATGGCTCCTTTCTTCTTTCCCTCCCCTTCTTCGTTTAGAGAAGATACAACTTTTCTGGCCCATCTGCTCTAAAGAAGAGAGAAAGGTCATTTATCTTTTGTATCGGGGGCAAAGAATTGTAGTTCTGACGTCGAATGAGCGATCGTTGGAATGCTGCTACAGTGCCGTGCCGCGTGAAGCACGTGTGGCGCCGCATTAGCTCTGTGTGGCGCTACACAAGCTAGTTGCAGCTGACTGCAAAAACAACTTACAGCGCTGCATAGAGACCTGCGGCGCCGCGTCAGGCTTCCGTGGCAGATCCATTTGTTTGATAGTGTTTCTATATTTTCTGACTTGATTATGACATCTAGGGGCTATATAAAGGCAAAATTTCAAAAGGCAAGTCCATCCATTTTTCATTTGAGAGTCGAAACTCTGTCTGTTTATCGACTTTCTCCTCCTTTGCTTGGTTTTTCATCACCTTCTTTTCTTTTCTTTATTTTTCACATGGAGCCGTATTTCAGTCACTACATGCACATTGGACAAGAAAACTCGACAAAGTAAATAGGATAAACTTGGGTAGGTACGAGATTTCGGCTATGGTGGCATTGAGAGGAGTACGGGTGGACCGGGATTTCTTAAGGGCGTGTTCTCAGTTTTGGGATCCGGTGGCCTGAGTCTTTCGGTTTGGTATGGGTATAGAGGAGCTATGCCCTACATTTGAGGAGTTTTGTGCTATACTCGGCAGTGATCCAAAGGCAGCCCTAGTAGTGCCCGAGTTCAGAGTTAGGCATTATAGAGTTTTCCAGGAGTTTTTAGCTCTGCCAGTGGACACTGCCAGTCGAATGGTGGCAGAGGAGCAGGTGAACCTGACTGCCGTTATCGAGGAGTCTCATGATCCCGGTGACCAGGGTAACACAGGGGTTTATAGGCTTAAGATGCGAGCTTTGGTCTTCTGCTTGACTACCGGATACCTATTCCCCGAGCCTATTGGTTGGGGAGATGCCAGAATGGCTGGTTTAGTACTTCAGATGGAGCAGGGTCGCTCTATTATTAGGGCCGTATTGGCGGAGACACTGTTGAGTCTCGATTGCTATGTTCAGGGACTAGAGAGATGGATTGTATCTCCAGTGGTGCTTCAGGTGAGAGAAATTTATCGGCTTCCATCCTTTCAGGAGTGGGTATTTTGTCCGTATATGAATGTCATCTTAGTTTATTTTATAGGTATGGTTGATGGACCACTTGAGGGTGGTTGCTGCCCCGACAAGGAGTTCGTATACAGCTATCCAGTATCAGATGCGGCCCATCTTAGTGAGGTGGGGATCAGTCAGAGAGTAAATGGGATGGCTGTTAAAGCTTGCCTCAGAGGACATACTTTGGCACTACCAATGGTATGGGATTAGGTCCTTCATGACGATGAGCTATGGGTACAAAGTGGTCTGTCTGTTTGGTTTGGCCTAGATATCATTCTATCAGGGTACGAGGGTCTTGAGGCAGATGGGTCAGATCCAAGATGTCCCTCTTGTTGTGCCATTCTTAGAGTGTACGAGGATTGCAACCCCTATTGCTAGAGCCATCAGAGGGGGGTGGATGAGGAGCTTTCATGCGGTGAGGCCAGAGATTAGTTTTAGTACTACTGAGAGGTACCGTAGTTGGTTGATTGAGACTGTCTGGCCAGTCGAGAGAGAGCACCAAGTTGCACTACTCAGGGAGACTGAGAGCGACGAGACGAAAGAGGTAGTTGCTAGAGATACTAGCAATTAAGGGATTCCTGCCAAGACAGGGGAGGTGACCCAACTTGAGGGGGAGGCTGAGGGTTCTATAGAGAGATTGTCCGTACAGGCTGCAATGGTGACTCAGACTGCAGTAGAGGTGACTCAAAGGACCATCACCGCGGTTAGACACCAGGGTGACACTACTTTGGTCACACAAAGGAGGATTGCTATTATTAGAGTACAGAGGAGGACTCTGACTTCGACACAAGGGAGGATTATAGCTAGTAGCTCAAGAAGTATGAGCCCTCAGAGGGGAGTCTTATATGTGACTTCAGGGGAGCAGTTCTAGAGTTACTGAGACATGGGATAGATCGGCCAGAGCGGTCATTGCGAGCAGTTCAGGCATTATAAGCGCTCCTACTACTGACGCTATGGAGGGGGACTCAGAGACTAAGATTAGAGGAGTGACAATTGAGGACATAATGGCGGGGTCTGATTCTAAGGAAGACGTTCATCCTAGGAGGAGGAGGAGGATTGACTAAGTAGAGGTAGTTATCTGCCTATTTTTTATGATTGTCCTGATATGAGCTACAGGTTTCTTTTTTGTATACTCCTGTAAGCTGACATGACCACAGGACAAGTTGTAGATAAAGATAGAGGCTATCCTTTTCATGATGTTGGATTGTATGCTTTTGTAAAATCTGATCATCATTATATGAGATACCTTTATTTTTGCTCTAACTTTTGCCTAAGCTGCCCTCGCGGATTTTCAACTTAGCAAGCATTTTTTTTATTTTATTATTTTTTGGACAAAAGTATCAAATGTTGCATTAGACACAGAGGATATAAGACGGTGATGCAAACAAAATATTTTTATATTATGCTTTGGACTGCACTTAAGTCGGGCTGCCTACGTATCCCTTATATCACTTTTCCATCGATTTTTTCTTTTAGGGAGAATCAGGTCCACGTAGTTTTGATTACATTGCTCTAAATAGAAAAATAGATAGAAATGATACAGATTTAGATGAAGTATCTTTTTAGCTGATCTAAATTACAGGGATTAGAGAACTCATTTTCATCTACATCCGCAAGAATGGCATCGCCGCCAGATAAAATCTTCTTTAATACATATGACCCAGCCCAATTTGGCCTAAAATTTCCCCTTGCATCATGAACTAGGGCCCTAATCTCCTTTAGAACCAAATTTCCTTCCTCTAGGCCCTTGTCTTTTACCTTCCTGTTGAAATGTCGGGCTAGTCTCTATTGGTAGCCTTGGATCCTGTACAGGGCATCCATCCTTTTCTCATTGATAGCATTTAGTTGTTCATGATATCTTTTGATCCAGTATGCTTCACTCAATTGGCTTTCCCTCATTACCCTAGTAGATTAGATCTGCATCTCAATAGGAAGAACAACCTCCATTCCATAAACCAAGGCATATGGGGTTGCCCCTGTCGAAATACGGACGGTAGTTCTGTATCCCCATAAGGCAACAGATAGTCGCTCATGCCAGTCTCTATGCTTTTTAATAACCTTCTACAAAATAGTTTTTATGGTCTTATTGGCAGCCTCGACTGCGCCATTGGTTTGTGGCCATTAGGGAGAGGAGCGGTGATGTTGAATCTTCTTTGTCAGAAGTAGGTGGACTACCTCCATTTGAAAGTGAGAGCCATTGTCCGTGATTATTTCGAAGGGGGTTCCAAACCGATAAAAGATATTAGTTTGGATGAAGTATGCCACCTTTTTTGCGTTTAGGACCTGATATGGCGTTGCTTCAATCCATTTTGTAAAGTAGTCTACGGCCACCAGAATGTACTCATGCCCACTGGAGGACTTTGGGGAAATCCTTGTAATGACATCTATGCCCCAAGTAGCAAAAGGCCATGGTGTTCCTATTGGATTTATAGGAACAGGGAGCCAATGTTGGAGTTTGGCAAAAATCTGACATTTGTGACATCTCTACACATACTTTGCACAGTCCTCATTCATGGTCAGCCAAAAGTAGCCCAGGTTGGCTATCTTTTGTGCCAAGGCTACACCATTCATGTATAGGCCTTCCTCTCTGCCATGGACCCACTCCATAATTTGTTGGGCTTCTTCTTCGGTCACGCATCGCAGGTGGATGTTATCCCAGGCTCTCTTATATAGCACACCTCTATTAGGTATAAAACCAGTGGACAACTGCCTTAGGGTTCTTCGGTCTGCTTTTGAGGTTCCTTCTGGATACTTACCATTCTAGATGTAATTGAGGATGTCCAAAAATCAGGGTTTGGCATCAGCCAACTGGAGATTCATGCACATGGTATAATATCTAGGTTGCCATTTTACTTTGATAATAATAGGCCTGTGTATCTCATTATCGCTCATATCGATCATCGAGGCCAAGGTGGCCAGAGCATCAGCAAACTAATTCTTTGCCCTTGGCAGGTAGTGAAAGGAGAGTTCATGGAAATTATCTGCCAAGTCATTCAAGCGTTGATGGCAAGAAACCAAATGCTCTTCTCTAATTTTCCACTTACCTAGCGTTTGGGAAATAATGAGGTTAGAATCGCCATAGACCTCCAAATAGTCTATCCTCATGTTAATGGCCACCTCTAGACCAACTATGCATGCCTCATATTCTGTTTCATTGTTGGTCACCTCGAATGCTAGCTTAATCGCCATAGGCAAGTAATCTCCTTTAGGGGTAACCAGAACTACGCTAGCTCTATAGTCTTTACTATTAGAGGCGCCGTTGAAGAATAACTTCCATACCTCAGGATCATAATTAAGATATCCTCATCTAGGAACTCAGGCTCAAATATTTCTTCCCCCATAGGGGCAGCAACCAGTTGGTTAGCAATTATGCTTCCTTTAATCTCTTTTCTTGGGACATATTTTAGGTCAAATGCTGCGAGATCTGCCATCCATTGTGCCATCTTGCTATCAAGAACTGGTCTCTCCATAAGGAATTTCAAGGGGCTCTTGTCAGCTAGCACATGGGTTGTGTATAAGCATAGGTAGTGCTGGAGTTTGTGACATACCCAGACTAAGACTAGGTATAACTGCTCAGTCTGATTGTACTTAAGCTCATAAGCCAGCATATGTTTGCTCAGGTAATAAATGGTGTTCTCTCTGTGTGAATCTGGGGCATTCTGAGCAAGCATTGCACCTATGGCTTCTGAAGTTACCAATAAGTAAAGCAACAATGGCTGACCGGGCCTTGGAGGTTGCAGTATTGGCGGGTTCAGGAGGTAGTCCTTGATATTGTCAAAGGCTTTTTGGCATTCTTCGTTCCACTATTTAGAGGCTCCTTTCCTCAATAGTTTAAAGATCGGCCCACAAGTATCTGCCAGTTATGCAACAAAGCGACTGATATATTCTAGGCGACCCATAAAATCTCTAATCACCTTTTCAGTTTTAAGAGGAGGCATTTCTATAATTGCCTTTGACTTTGTTGGATCCACCTCTATACCTCTCTGGCTGACTAAGTGTCCCAGAAATACGCCCGAAGAGGCACCGAAAAGGCACTTAGCTAGATTCTGCTTGAGATTATACTGCCTAAGCCTAGTGAATAATCTATCCAGAGCATCAAAGTGGCCTTCAGGAGTTTCAGATTTTATGACAATGTCGTCCACATATACCTTGACATCCTTATGCATCATGTCATGGAATATAGTAGTGGCCATTCTTTAATAAGTTACCCCAGCATTCTTCAAACCACAAGGCATTACCCGATAGCAATAGGTGCCCCATTCGGTCACGAAGGACGTCTTTTCCCTATCAGGAGCATTGACTTGGATCTGATTTTATCCTGCATAAAGGTTGGTCAAGGAGACCACTAATGCACCCGCCATGCGGTCCACAAGTAAATCGATATGAGGTAAAGGAAAATCATCTTTTGGGCAAGCTTTGTTGAGATCCCTGTAATCAACACATATTTAGACCTTTCCGTCTTTCTTGGGGACAGGTACTATGTTGGCCAACCATGAAAGGTAAGTGATGAGTTTGATAAACCATTATCTAGCAACTTGGCAACCTCCTCTTTGATCTTCAGAGACCATTCTGCCTTCATTTTCCTCAACTTCTGCTTTACAGGCTTTATATGCTCGTAAGTCGGGATCTTGTGAACCGCTATGCTCGGATCTACTCCCACCATGTCCTTAGGTTCCCATGCAAAATAGTCCATGAATTCATGCACTTTTTCAGCTAATGCCTATGTGTCAGAATATGCAGATGCAATGTATGTAATTTTTGGATTCTCCTCTGTGCCATAATTGGTTGGTTCTTTGCCTTTTTCATTTTTTATTTCTTTTTTATTTTCTTTTTCGGATTTCTCATTTAATGACGAGTCAGATCAAGTAGAGCATAGATAATCAGGAAAGTAACATAAAACTTACTCATTTCATTGAAAATAAAGGTCCCGTCATCATGGGTTACATCATTTTGAAAGGACAAGCTAGGGAGACGGGTTACAAAATTAGACAAAAAGGACTGAAAGGTCTCTATAGACTCACATTCTGACTCAAGGGACTCAGCTCAGACTCGAACTCGGAAGACTCGGATGAGGACAAAATAAGACCGGTGCTCTTCTCAAAATACTAGTTATTCAGCGGTGCTTGGGATGGTTGGATGAGCTTAGTAGGGTCAAGTTTTTGGTGGTAGGTGATCATGTGGATGGTCTCGAAAAGAGAGGGCTCGATGCTTGCTTCCCAATCCTCCTCTAATTGGTAGATAGGCTCGCACTCCTCTAGGTTGAGCCTGATATCAAAGAAAATTTCAAAACCAAGGATCAATTTCTTGGAAATGGGATAGAACCATGGTTCAGGAAAGCTATAGTAGGGGAAATCTTCTCCTTCTTTCACAAAATACCCATTAAAAGTTTTGAAATAGGGGCGCATAGGCCAATCAAAAGTCTCACCTTGCCTTTTGGTCTCAACCCTCAGCTCGACTTTTTCCTCTAATTCTGCAATATCTTCAGGTTTAGGCACATAGCCAAGACCGAAAGGAGGAGTGGCAGTGGGATACTTGGGAAATTGGGTGATCCTTTGTTGGTTTCTTCCAAGTCCCAAACCTGGAAAATAATCCATTTTCTTCATCATGTTAGCTACTGCCACATTACTATATGGATCAAAGTCAAAAGGAACAAACTCTTTGCCTTCCTCTCGAATGAACTGGATGGCATCACATGAGAAGCCAGACAGAGGAATGGCAGATGGCTCAGGCTTGATTTCCAAGATTGGCACAGATCTTGGAATGCCACTCTTCCCATGTACATCAACTTGGATAGTTATGATATTCATACCATGGGGAAATTTCAACTTTTGGTGCAAGGAGGAAGGAACTGCTTTCACTTGGTGGATCTATGCTCTACCAAGTAGGAGGTTAATACAGGCCGGGACATCAATCACCTGAAATGGGATTAGCATCATCACTAGTCCCATTGTGATGTCAAGATTTGCCACTCCCAAAACTTCCCTCTTAGTATTGTCATATGCTCTTACCACTTGGTTCGATGGAATAAAATCTGAAGCTTCTAATCTTAGGCAGCTGGCCACCTTTAGTGGACGTACATTTAG
This sequence comes from Reutealis trisperma, assembly GCA_947687605.1. Taxonomy (NCBI): domain Eukaryota; kingdom Viridiplantae; phylum Streptophyta; class Magnoliopsida; order Malpighiales; family Euphorbiaceae; genus Reutealis; species Reutealis trisperma. Next base: position 947,390 of record CANTUT010000077.1, on the reverse strand, counting down.
GGCGGACCCATTATCTACTAATACCATAGACATAGTTTTATCTCAAGTCATCACTGTGATGTAGAGAGCATGGTTGTGGCTTTCATTTCCATGAGGGATATCATGATCACTGAAAGAAATGGTCATGGACTTGGCAGTGTTAGTCAAAGATGCCATAAGGATCTTCGGTGAGATGTCAATGGGAGCTTGACATTGATTCAAAGCCTTGCAAAGAGCTTGGCGATGAGGGTAAGAAGATTGGATGAGGCTCCATATTGATATGTTTGCTTGGGTTTTCTTCAATTGCTTGAGAATGGGATCCTTTTCCGGTTCATTATAGGGTTTTAATTTTTCAGCTGAAGGAGGGATTGCATGACCTACCGAGTTTGAATCCATTGGTTGTGAAGGTGGTGGAAGGACTCTTCCACTCCGAGTAATTGCAACGACTTCGGTGACAAAGTCGTTTAGATCAAGTACACAATAATAACCCAAAATGGGGTAGACGAGAGAGAGAGGATCAATTCCCGGTTCATCGAAAGAAATAAGGTTGACATTTGCCTGGTGGTTAGGTAAAGGATTAGTGGTGATGTTGGGTTTAGCTCTTGGAGCAATAATATCCCTGCTGTCTATTAGGTCTTAGATTCGATGCCTTAGAGCCTTGCAAGCATCTGTTTTATGCCCAAGCCCTTGGTGATAATCACATCATTCATTGGCATTATATTTCTTGGGCAAAGGATTTGGGAGTGGTCTTGGCTCTAAGGGTTTGACGAGGTGGGCTTCTAGAGCCTTTTTATAGATAGTGCTTAGAGGCATTCCTAATTCAGAAAAGCTCCTTCTTTCTAACCTCATGGGTTGATGGTAAGAGACAACATTAATTTCTCCTCCCTTTTAAGGTACAGAATGAGTGGTGTTAGAGGTGAAATTAGTGTTCTTACGGTATCTTGAATTTGAGGATTCATCCTTGATTTGGCCCATCTGAATCAAATCCTTGATTTTGGAGGCTGTAGCAATGAGAGCTTTAAAGTCTGGGAGATACTGGGTTTGCAAGTGAACTTGGTATTGCAAGAGGAGATTTTTCACAATGATATCAATTTGTTCTTCTTCGGATGGGCGGTTCACCATTTGTGCCGTCTTTGCCCTCCACCTTATAAGAAACGCAGTAAAGGATTCTCTTTGGCTTTATTTAGTGGTTTATAGGTCTCGTCGAGTGACATCTACCTCAATATTGTAATGGTATTGCTTGAGGAAGGCATTGCAAATATCATCCCAAGTTTTGTTATGATTTTTGTCTAGATTTAATAACCACTTAACGGCAGTCCCTGTCAATGACTGCTGGAATAATTGAGCAAGAAGCTCATCATCCACACCAAAGGGTCTCATGGCACCCACGTACATTTTGAGGTGGGTCTTAGGGCAAGTGCTGTCATTAAATTTGTCCATCACGGGCATCTTGAACTTGGGCAAAATCCTAGCGTTCGGGAAGAGAGCAACGAAGTCAACATCGATGATGTCCTCATGTTTTTTGATATTCTTGATGGATCATTCTAAGGTTTCAAATTTCTCCATCAGTCTTTTGGCTTCAGGAAAGTTGGAAAAATCCCCACATTGAAAAAGATTCGCAGTGGGAGTAGGAGTGGTGGCATTCATATCCAAAAGAGGAGAGGTGGGTGTCTCGGGAGCTTTCCCCTTATCGGTGAGATTGATAATAGGTAGGGGCATGGTTGGTCCCGGCTTGGGTGGAGGTATGTTGAGTAGGAGGAGGAGCGATAGGAGCATTGGTCATTTCCCTCACTTCGTTAATGATTGATTGACATTGGGAATTGAGAGCATTGGTCAAAGTGGCAGACTGGGCATTGAGGGCATTGGTGAAGGTGTCGGCTTGGGTTTTAAGGACGGTGGTGAGTGTATTTTAAAAAGCTTCCTCTTGCTTTTTGAGGAGATTGGTGAAAAAGGCGCCCATCGCATCTTGGTCAAAAGGGTGGGCTATTGGTACCTTGAAAAAGAAAATAGAAAATCGGGTAAGACAACAGAATTTATAAAAGAAAAAGGGCATAAATGCATAAGTGCATCAGGAAAAGGATTCCCTTCATAAGGTTGGGTTGACAAGGTCAGTGTGTGAGGTATTTTTGGGGTAATGGAGCACCGGTTTTGAATATTTGAGGTTTCTCATGTTATGCGTGCATGATCATGTCGTGATGCATGCTGAAAAAGTTTCATGAACATGCGAAAGTATCGATTATTACGGAACATGGAACCTAAGGTCAAAGGCTAAGGCAACTATATGCACAAGGGTAAAGAGTGGCTTGATTTAAGGGTCCCCGTCCCACTAGAGCGTCGATATACTAACCACATGTGAGGCAAGGAGCCTCGCGTGGTTCCAATAGTACTGACTGCTCGTTACACCACTGAAATGATCGGAGATTCGTCGCGGGGTGGAATGTTTTTGCTATCTCCCAACATACTCAAAGAGAGTTATTGAGCCAATGCTACTTGCCATCCAAAAGTTTTCCTAAAGCTAAGGTTTAGGCAAGGAGCTTTTATTTTGCAAAGTGATACATGAAAGTCAAATTATACTTAATAAGCCAAAAGGAGATTATTTTGGAAAAATTTTTCCTTAACCAAATAGTAATCCTCTTATTTTCTTTTTTATTAAAAAGGTGGCAACTAGTCCCCAGTGGAGTTGCCAGCTGTGAGGTCTCGCTCGAGCACTGACCCAATCTGCTAGAGGAAACTGAGATGCTCATTCGAGTTTAGACTCACGATGGAACCCTTGGGTTCGGATTTGGTTGATTTTGAAAATGATTTTGGGAGTCACCATCTTAATTTTATTTAGTTGGAAAAATATTAAGAAAAAAACCCAATTTGACTCCAAATTCATTAATTTTTAAATTAATTTGCCCAAAGATAAAAATCACTAACCTTCGAATCGGGTTGAGTTTGAGGACTAGGTTTTTGGTTTTAAATAATCTAAATTTGGCTCTTAAGTTTAATTTGACTTGAAAATTGATTTCATGAATGACATTAATAATTGCAAATAAAATGTATGAATATGGCATAAGATGGATGCATGAAAATTAATGAAACAATAAACATTTACAAATAAAGGAGAGTGTTCCCTCCAATCTTTAGAGATTTGGGGGAACCACATGATCACTCCTTAATTAAAATAATCATATTAATAGAATAATGGGATGCCTTCTTTAGCCCTTATGGGATTCTAAGAAAACCACAAATTTCCTTATAAATATTGTAAAAAGATAATTGATTTAAGAAAAATAAGGAAAATAAGCTTAATTTAATTGGATTTGAGATTTGGACTTAAATTCCAAATATGCCTACGTACCCCATTTGAATAGGGATCAAAACCCACGTAGTTCGTTCCACGATTAAGTGGAGGAGTTTAAAAAATGATTATTTGGGTTTGGAGAATGAGTTTGATTAAAATACCTTGGATTTTGATGGATGAGATGGAAAAAGTGTTTTGCCGGACTGAAATTCCATTTTATCAGACCAGACAAAATAAGTTGATTAATGATAAAAAAAAGTGATAGATGAGTAAATTAATTAATTAAAATGATTAATTAATTAATTAAAATAAGGATGAACTTAAAAAAAGAGATTTTTGATTTAATTGAAAAAAGTAATTAATTAATTAAAAAGATTAATTAATTAATTAGCTTGTAAGTAAAAAAAAAAGATTTTTTAGTTAATTAAAAGGATTAATTAACTAGGCTTGGGTGAGAAAATTAATTAATTAAAATGATTAATTAATTAATTGGAGAGTGGATGGAGAGAAAAGAAGAAAGAAGGTTGATAAATAGCTATCAATATCAACCTGGGCGTGTGAAAATGAGGAAATGGGAGAGCCTATTTATAGGAAAATGGGATTGAGGGTAGTTTAGGTAATGAAAATGTGAAAAGATCATAAGGATAGGTTGAAAAAATGGCTGAAAACTGGATAAAAAAGGGCAAAAAAGTCATTTTACGAGCGTGGAACCCACTGGAGAGCAGAAAGCCTCTGACCTGGTACGGAGCCGCACTAGGCCTATGCATGTGAGCCCTCACCCAAGCACTCGGTTCGATTCGCTAAAAAGGAATAAAAAATGCCTATTTGGGAGAAATATCATGATTGGAACCCACTATAAATTTAGAAAAATTGTATTTTGTAAGTTGTAATTTGCAAAGAGAGTCGCCACTTTAATTTTGTTTATTTTAGTTGGGAAAATTAAAGGAAAATCCAATTTAATTGACTCCAAAATTATACCATTTATCCCAAGGAAAAGCACTAATCGTCAAATGACCAAAGAGGGCTCGGGGACTAGGTTTTGGTTAAAACAATACAAAAAATTTTGTTTGGCTTAAATACAAAATAGCTTTTATAAAAAGAAGTTTTTTTTTATATATGCATGAATAGATATAATATGACGTGTGAAATAAATATTACTAATGCAATGCATGACAAATATGAGATAATGATAATCACAAGATACAAAAAGATAAGGGAGAAACTACTTAAAACTATTACAAGTTAAAATATCAAAATCAAGGGATCTTTCCTCTAACCCTTATGGGTTCTAGGAAAAGCACACATTCCCCAAATATAATCTAAATAACTAATTGTGAAGTGTTTATTGATTCGAGAGAAAAAGGACACCCTACATTTTGATCTATGCTAATTGTGGTGGATTTAATCTTTACTCCTTTTTTTCTTCATTTTCTTTTCTTTTCTTTTCTTTTTCTTCTTCTTCTTCTTCTTCTCTTTTTTTTTTTAAGCTCGTCTGTGTCAGACTCAACCAAGGAAGATAAGAAAGTTAATGCATAAATAATGAAAAAGAAAACATAGATGCATTACTATAAAGGAAACTTTATTATAAAATAACAAAAAAAAGGGACTGATATGGTTAACAAAATAAAATAAAATGACAGACTCAAACTCATATTTAGACTCAGACTTTTAGGCTTAGGCTTAGACTCAGACTTAGATTTAGAATTCAACCTCAGACAGGTCAGATTAGCTAGGCTTGAACTCATCTATATTATGCTACCCAGGGTTCAATTAAGGTCTTGGGTCTTGCTTTAAGGGGATGATATCTCCACTATCAATCAGATCTTGGATTTTATGTTTCAAAGCTTTACATGCATTGGTTTGGTGCCCCATTTCTTGATGATATTCACAATACTCATTAGGGTGGTAGCTCTTTGGTAAGGGATTAAGAGGGACTTTTGGTTCCAGGGGTTTTACCATTCTTGCCTTCAAAGCCTTCTTATAAACTGTTATTAATGGAACTCCCAAATTTGTGAAAGCCTTCGTTGATATTTCAAGGGTCGCCTACTAGTCATGCCAGCTACCTCTATACTCTCTCACTCGACATCAACAAGTGGAGTGTAGGTATCCATATCCTTCCATTCAGTAGAGACGAGGGGAGTAGAGGTATTGCTCTTCTTGCACCCTTTTTCCATTGTGAGGTTTTGCTCTAGTGCATCAATGTTGAGGCTTAAAGCTCTTTTGATAGCAGAAGAGGTTGGGTTTTTCTTGCTCTAAAAAGGATTCAAATGAGAGGCAAGGTTAGTATCTAAGACTGATGGCATGGCTAAGGCTAGAATGGCATTGGTGTTTGAGATTGAGGATGTAAAATTATGGGTCATGTCAATGGTAGGTGCAGCATTGATGGGCTTAGCTTAGTTCAACATTCCTTTCACTTCATCGATGATAAGTTAGCGTTAGAAACTTAAAGCATTAATGAAAGCAAAAGTAAGATGGATTAGGGCATTATTAAAACTGGATTGTTGGCTAGCTAAAGACTGATTGAAATTGGCTTGTTGAGCATCTAGGGCAGAGATGAGAATAGCTTGAAGGTTCTCTTCTTGTCTCTTGAGTAGGTTGGTTAGAGCTTTCAATTCAGTCAGGCTTGCCATTGGTACCTTTAAAACCAAGTCAAAGAATAAGGTAAGTGCTTGGAAAAGAAACAATGAAATGGGCATGCACACTTTGAGGAAAAAGTCTCCCATTGATGTTGTAAGCTAACTGCATTTGGGTTTTTAATGATTTCCTAATGTTGCACAGGTCAAGGTCTCAAGCTTAAGGTATCAGGTTGAATTAGAGGTATTGAACTTAAGATAGTGTATTGGGCATAATGTATTATGCGGGGGACAAAGGTTTTTGGGCTTAAGATAGTGTGTTGGGCCAAGGGTAGTATTGGGCTTAGGGTAGGCTTATAGGCATTTGTCAATCTAGGGGTGATGGATTGGTTTTGAAAGTAATGGGCCAAGGATGTTGGGCTTATAGATGATAGTGTCTTATGGTTTGGCAAGGTATGAGTAAAAAAAGGAGGGTAAAGGTGTGTGATGTTAGCTAGGTAGGTATTCAGCTAGGGGAGCTTGGTCAGATTTTAACTTTGGGTGGCTAGGTCAGATTTTAGCTTTGAGTGCTAGGTCGGACTTTAGCTTTTAAGTAGTTAGGTCATATTTTAGCTTTTGAGTAGCTGGGTTGGATTTTAGCTTTTGAGTAGCTATGTCAGATTTTAGTTTTTAAGGAACCAAAATTTAGTTAGGAAGGCTAGATTAGAGTTTAGCTTCAAGTCATTAGATTTGCAATTTATGGATGGTTTAGTATGGGATTTAAGGATTGAGGGACCATGGGTTTTGTGATTGGGTTATGGATGTACCATGGATTTAGAGATTGGGTGGACCATGGGTTTGGTGATAGTTAGATAATGGTGGACTGGACTATAGGCTTAAATAGAAGCATGGGTTCTGATAGTGATGTCAAAGATGAAACCAAGTCAGCATTTAGTTTAGGTAATGATTAAGGATAAGAGTGAAGCTAGGTTAGTGTTTAGCTTTGGTAAGGATTGTTGAGGGTAAAGTTAGATTAGTGTTTAGCTTGAGTAAGGATTGTGAAAGATGAAAGCTAGGTTAGTGTTTAGCTTGGGTAAGAATTGTGAAAGATGAAAGCTAGATTAGTGTTCAGCTTGGATAAGAATTATGAAGGATGAAGCTAAAATAAAGCTACGTAAGTGTTTAGCTTAGACAATGATTGTGGATTTGGATAGGGGTACCATATATGGGTTTATTTTTACCATAAGTTTAACATGAGTTTGGTAAGGACTGGACTATGGGTTTAGGTGAACCATGAATTTTAGGTTTTGACCATGAGTTTAGGTGGACCATGGGTTTTGGGTTTTGACCATGGGTTTTAGGTATGAAGGTGTTTGGATAGGTTTTAGACTCTTTACAAGGTTCAAGCCATGAACGCATGTATGAATGATTGAAAAAGATGAAATACCGAGTTTAGTATTATGGTGCATACAATCCTAAAGGAAGGTTCTATGAGTTATTACATGAAAGGGTAAGGGTGGTTTGAAAGGAACCCATCACACTAGAGATGTGATATACCTAACCATATGTGAGTCAAGAAGCCTCGTATGGGTCCAACAGTTTGTGCATACTCGTTACACCTCTAAAAGGATTAGAGGATACGTCGTGGGCTGGATGATTTCACTATCAGCAAGCAGACCTAAGGAAGGTTGCCCACTCAACGTTACTTTCTATCCTTTGTTTTCCTAAGAAACTAAAGTTTTGGACAAGGAGCCCAATGTAGTGATGCATGAAAAAGCCATTTTGTAATAAAAGCCAAAATTTTTGTTTTACCAAGAGTAGTCTGCTTTATCCTTTATTTGAATAAAATTTTGAAAGTCCCTAGTGGAGTCGTCAGTTGTGAGGCCTCGCCCTAGCACTCCGTCCGATCTGCTAATGGGGAATTGAAAATGCCCATTTGGAAGAAACATTAAGATTGGAACCCGCTATGAGTTCAGAAAAATTGTATTTTGTAAGTTGTAATTTGCAAAGAGAGTCGCCACTTTAATTTTGTTTATTTTAGTTGGGAAAATTAAAGGAAAACCCAATTCAATTGACTCCAAAACTATACTATTATCCCAAGGAAAAGTACTAATCCTTGAATGACCAAAAAGGACTCAGGAACTAGGTTTTGGTTAAAACAATACAAAAATTTTTTTTTGGCTTAAATACAAAATAACTTTTATAAAAAGAAGTTTTTTTTTTTTTTTTTTTATGTATGCATGAATAGATATAATATGATGTGTGAAATAAATATTACTCGTGCAATGCATGACAAATATGAGATAATGATAATCACAAGATGCAAAAAGATAAGGGAGAAACTACTTAAAACTATTACAAGTTAAAATATCAAAATCAAAGGATCTTTCCTCTAGCCCTTATGGGTTCTTGGAAAAGCATACATTCCCCAAATATAATCTAAATAACTAAAACACGAAAAGAGTATTAAAATAATTATAATAAAAAAAATTAAAATTTTGACTTTTATTTAAGAAAAGTAATTTCAATCCTAAACTATGTGAAGAAGGTGATAGAGAGAAGAAGTTGTTAGTTTTAACGGAGTTGAATGCCTTAGAGATGGCAAGCCTGCATATCCCGTTGAATGGGAATCAAACCCCATGCAGTTCTTCCTTCTTGTGAAGGAGGGGTTTTTAAGTGAATGCCTTTATTATCATGTTTTGATTGATTTTAAGGGCTTAAGGGATTTGTTAATTAGGTCAAATTTTAATTAGCAAAAATTAGATCTTTTCAGATTTAGATTTAGAAATTGAAATTGAAAAAGGAAAAGGAAAGAGCTTTTATCTTTGCCTTCCGTTGGCGACGAACATAGGGAGCGAGCTTAGCACTGGATCTAAGTTTCACCTTGGCTTGGTGATATCATGAGCACTCCTTTTGGAAAGACTCTTCAATAGCATGAACTCTTTTCTTGAAGGAAAGACTTTGGATCACCTTTGCTTGAATACCACGAATTCTCTTTGAAGGAAATAACTTGAATTGCACCTTTTCCTAATTTAAGAAGCTTAAAGATAAGGTTTGAAGGTGGTTAGGAAGCTTATGAATGTTGTTTTGAGATGATTAGGAAGCTTATGAATAAGGTTTTACGTGATGGAGGAGGTTTTGGAATAAGATTTTAGAGATTTGGAGGTTTAGGAAGAGAGTTTTGATAATTGGAAAGCTTAGGAATAGGATTTAGAAAGCTTTAGGGAGAGTATAAAAGCATGTAATTTTGTGTTATTTGCTATTATGAGGTGTAAGGTATTTATAGAAAGAGTTTGGGGCTAAAAATTCACAGTTTCCAGGTAGGATTCTGAAAGGGGCACGCTATAGTAACTGGCTGTGGTAACCACAGAGCCCTTTGCGGTTACCACAGGGCCAGCTGTGGTAGCCAATTAGCTACTGCAGAGACCTCTGCGGTAATAGCAAAGGCAACTACAGTAATCGCAGTCGACTGCGAGTTACCACAGCGGGCCCGCGAGCTACCGTAGTTCATTTTTCAGCTTGTTCTCATCTGTTTTTGATCCGATTTCAGCCCAGTTTGATTCTATGGGTTTATAATCAAGTGTTAATTGTTTGAGGGTGCAAGTTTCGAGAAAATTTTTTTCAACGGGGTACTGCCCTTGACCCCTGCCCGCTAACTGGCTAACGGAACTACCATATGCATAGCGCACGAATCTTAGCAAGTGTTAAGCTGTGGTCAGATCTTAAGGGTGCAAATTTGAGGGTTCACAATATAGCGCTGCATCAACCTTTTGTGGCATGCCATAAAAAGGCCATGCGGCGCTGCGCAGATCTGACGCAGTGTTGCACGCCTTCTATGCGGCATGCCACGTGGCATGACACACTTTCCAAGATTTTCTCTTTCGGCCCATTTTTTAGAGATATTCAAGTCAATTTTTGAGACTTCTAGGTCAGTTTTTGGGAGCTATAGAACTCAAAAAAATTAATGGTCAGTGTCGTTAGAATCAAAATTAGTTTTAGAACATTTTAATAGTCAGTCTGAGATAGACTTCGGTCAGTTTCAAAAAAAAGGCTGTCTGATACAGAAGGTTCGGTCAGAATAAAAAAGGCATTAGGTTTTACTAAGAATGCTCCAGTCAGTTCTGGAAAGTTCAATGTTAATTTGAAGGTGCTGAAATAAGAGTTCACACTATCAGATAGGGTTGTCATCATTCTGCCAGACAGGATCACCTCCTCGCTGATTCCTACCAGATTAGGTCGTCATCATTCCTGCCAAACAAGATCACCTCTTCATTAATTTCTACTAGACATAGTCATCATCATTCCTGCCAGATAGGATCACCTCTTTGCCGATTCTTACTAGACAGGATCGTCATCATTTTTGCAAGAGAGGATCACTTTTTTGCCGAATTCTACCTAATAAGGTCATCATCATTTCAGCTAGACAGGATCACCTCTTCGTCGATTCCTATCAGACAAGGTCATCATCATTCGTGCTAAACAGGATCACCTCTTCGTCGATTCTTACCAAGCAGGGTCGTCATCATTCCTGCCAGACAGGATCACTTTTTCGCCAATTCCTATCAGGCAAGGTCATCATCATTTTTGCAATATAGGATCACCTCTTTGCTAATTCCTACTAGATAAGGTCGTCATCATTCTTACCAAAAAGGATAACCTTAGGATCCATACTTTAAATCTGAATTAGGTGTTCCTTTTAATCAAATCCATCCTAGGACAACCTTAGGATCTATACCTCAAATCTGAATTAGGTATCTCTTTTAATTAGACCCATCCTAGGTCAACCTTAGGATCCATACCTTAAATTCGAATTAGATATCTCTTTTAATTAGACCATCCTAAGATAGCCTTAGGATCACTTCATCCATAAATGTTTAGTAACAATCACCTAGGTATCCCTATGGTTCTTTTTTTTTTTCCCACCACTTTTTCAAAATCCACCATTTTTCCCAAAACATGTCTAGACTCTAACTTAGGCATCCATTTGATTCATTCTACCATTCCTCATCCACAGGTTCACTATCATCAGAATTGTCTTTTATCCAAAGCCAATTTTGATAAGGGGCAACTGTGAACTCTCAAAATTGCACCCTTGGGATCTGGCTGTAGCTATACACCTGCTAAGATTAGTGCACTATACAGAGCCAATATGGTGGTGTCGCTAGCCAGTTAGCGGGCAAGGGTCAAGGGGGCAGCGCCCTGTTGAAAAATAAATTTCTTGAATTTTTCACCTTCAGACAATTAGCACTCAATTATGAATTTATAGAATCAAATCAGGCTCAAATCGGATAAAAAATGGATCAAAACCAGCCAAAATAGTGCGAAACCTGGTCAGACCAGCTCCAGCGGCGCGCCAAGCATGCCACCAGGTTGGGCGACATGATGGCCTACTAGCATGCAACTGGTGCTGTCAGACAGGCCGACGTGCCACCGGTGCCTCCATTGGCACCCAGTGGTGTCCTTCCACCTACTTTATAAATAAAGCTTTCATTTCATCTCTTTGGGATGAATTTTGAGCCAAAAATTCACCTATATTGCTCTTCTTTTTATACTAAATTCTGTTAAACTTAAAACTAAAAATTAATATTGAAATTTGTCACTTAAATTCTTTTAATTTGCAATTATTGTTTTGTTTTGCTAACCTTTTCTATGTAAGGTTCAACTTTAAGGTTTCCTAATCCAAGGTGGAGCTTAAATTCCAAGTAAAGCTCACCTCATTCATCTAAAAATTGAGAAAAACTAAGATATAATTCCTTCTCTATGAGATTTCTTAGATCAGATATAGAATTATCTCTTTTATATTTTTCCTTAAATCTAAAACTGAAAAAGATCTAATCTTATTAATCTTAAATTTGAATTAAATTAACAAATCAAATTAACATTTTCCAAAACCCATCCTTCGCAAAAAGGAAGAACTGCGTGAGGTTTGATTTCTATTTAATAAGATACCCAGGCATGCTTTCTCTAAGGCGTCAACTTCCAAATCTTTTTCAAATAATATTTTTCCCTTCATATTTACAATTTAAATTTCATTTTACTTTGTTATTTATTTGTTATTGCGCTTTATTTTGGATTTCTTTATTCATTTCTTTAATTTAGTTGAGGAACATGTGCTTTTTCTAGTACCTATAAGGGCTATAAGAAAGATCCTCTTTATTTAATTCATTTTGGTTCTATAATAATTAAGTGGGATTATTTTTGCTTATTTATTTATAACTATCATTTTATTTTACTATCTATAATTGTTTTATTCATCATCTTCACTCTTGTTTATGCATACACGAAAATTGTCTTTTTAAGAGTTATTTTGCAACTTTTAGCCAAACTAAAGAAAATCATATTTTCTTAATTGTTTAATTACTAAAACCTGATTCCCGAGCTCTCTTTGGTCACTCGCAAATTCGTGCTTTTCTATTGGGATAAATCAAACATTTTGGAGTCAACCAATTTGGGTTTTCTTTTAATTTTCCCAATTAAAATAAGTAAATTAAAGTGGCGACTCCTTTTTACAAATAGCAAGTTGCAAAACTTGATTTTCTGAACTCATAGCGAGTTGCAATTGTGGAGTGTCTCCCGAAGAGCATTTCAATTCCCCTTAGCGGATCAAACCGGTACTCGGGCGAGGTCTCATAAGTAGCAAAGATGTTTAAGGCCAGGTATTATCTTCATGGTAATTTCTTAATGCTAATATAGGTTCTAACCTAAATTACATATGGAGAAGTATGTTGGCTACTCAATCTTTTATACGTAATAGGGTCAGATGGTGAGTTATTGTAAGGGATCATATTACCATATAGAATTCACCTTGATTAATGCCAATCCATTTAGCCAATCTAATGTAGTTGAAGGTCTAGAGGATGCTATTGTAAGTTCATTGATGTGTGTGAATGGTTTGAGATGGGGCAGAGATGTGATTTACGACTTATTTAATGAAAAGGACCAGTCATTATGATATGCTAAATATTTACTTAATAATTCTTTGATTTTGCCCTTAACTTAAGAGTATTTTGCTTGATTCTTATATAAAATCCTTTGAAATTCTATTAATTTATTTATCTTGTGATTCTAATGTACTTGTGTAGAATTTGCATGTTTTAAAGCTAAAATGCAGGGAAATGTGGCAATTCCAAGAAGTACAAGATTGTGAAAGTGCATAAGCTCAAAGCAAAATTCTTTCAAGTTTTTAGTCCATACGACACAAGCTTGTGCACTTGCCTTAGCTGTACTACTTATTTAATTTTAGAAAGTGATGTAAAGAGAATAGAAAGATTTCGAAGTAAGGATTTGGGGGCTGATAAAAAAGGACTTTTTGGCAGCAAAAGGGGATAGATTTTTGAAAGAGAAAACAAGGGTCTTTACTTTAAATTTTCAGATTTAGAATAATTCTTAATTATATTATTATGAGATTTTGTAATTTTTAGAGAAATCAAAGAGAGCACCATCAACGTTGGATTCCCATATTATGGATTCTTCTATAATTCTCTCTTGTATTTTACTTTGTATTGATATGTCATTTCATTTAATTAGTTCAATAGTTTATTTTATTTACTTAAATATGAATAGCTAGATTATTTATCTACAGTTTAGATGGAGAATGATTGATTGCTTTTAGAATTCATATATGCTTTGTTTTTGTTCTTGTTGAGTGAAATTAAATTATTTTCTTTAGGCTTAATGACTACCGCTTTCACAATCTAAGATGCTATATAATAGAGCAAAACTAGAAGTATAACATTAATTCACAAAGTTAATAAATCTAAGAGATGTTATTGTATGGATATATAGGCATGCCTAGGTGGTGTTAATTTTATACTCTCTATTGTGCTTCATAGAATTAGGTATCAACAATTTACTTTAGGAGGGGACTTTGTTTATATAAGAGAGATTCACCTTTAATTCCAATTAACTTAAAGAATTACATCAATATATATGAACCATTAGTTTTGAAATCAATTGAAGTCTAAACCCTAGGTCGTATTCCATTTGATTTAATTCTTGAATTATTAGTTCGATTAATTTGGTTCATTTATATTCAATCAAATTGCTCATCTTAATATGAATTTTTGGTTAATTAAATGTTAGAAAGTTTATAAACTTGGCACTCAAAATCATCTCCCTATAGGATCGATAAAGCCTTTTACTCATTAAAACTATTTGCTACAATTGACCTATACATTTATAGTGTGAAAAGGGCGAACGAGTTTATTTGCATTATTACCAGGGGTATGACATTTTGATATCAAAATTAATAAAATTTCTAATAATTTAATCATGTTTTATCTAGTAGTTAAATTTAATTATTGTTTTTTACAGGAGCTTTAAGAGTTTATAAGAAGCAACAAAGCTACTAAGGTTACTTTTAATCCAGAAATCAAGAATACCTTTAGAGCCAACAACAAAAAAAAGAAAAAGGTTACTCTAAAAGAGATTAGGTGGACTCAATTGAGACATTAAAGAAGACTTATTAACTAAAGAAGAAGAAATCATAAAAGAAGAGGAGGAACAAGGGCTCTTGCTTGGTTAGGTTAAAGAAGAACACATTGAGGAAGATAACCTAGAGAGGCAAGAGCAATTTCCAATGGGTGATAATTAGAATCAACCTCTGCATGCTTATGCTTTTCCAAATGCTCAAGGGATTAATCAACCTCTGCGTGCTTATGCTTTTCCAAATGCTCAAGGGATTAATCAACCTCTGCGTGCTTATGCTTTTCCAAATGCTGAAAGGATTCGAGCTCCAAATGAAAGACCAGTTATGGAGGCAAATAATTTTGAATTGCAGCCAGCATTAGTTCATATGGTGCAGCAATCTAGATTTAAGGGTACTGACCATGAGGATCCTAATGTTCACTTAGCTCAATTCCTTGAGATTCGTGACACTATCAAGATTAATGGGGTTTCCAAAGATGCAATCAGGCTAAGGCTATTTCCTTTTTCTTTAAAAAGGAAATGCAAATTCATGGTATAGAGATTTGGAAGCATGCTCCATTTTTATATACGCAGAGATGACAAGAACATTTTTGGTTAAATACTTTCCACTAGGGAAGACTCCAAGACTAAGGCATGATATGGTAAGTTTTATGATGCAAGATGTTGAATCTCTTTATGAATCATAGGAAAGATTTAAGGAATTGTAGTGAGAATGCTCTCACCATGGTCTACCTAATTGGTGATCATACAGACCTTTTATATTGGATTGTCCACTGCTATTAAATGTCATATTGATGTAGTTGCAAGTGGTGCTCTTTTGGATAAAAGTATTGTTGAAGCTACTCAATTGATTAAGAGTATATCAGCCAATAATTATCACTGGTCTAATGATAAAGGAGCCAAAAGAAGGTGGAGAAATCCATGAAGTTGATGCTTTCACAATGCTTAATGCTAAGGTTGATATGATTGCCAAAATATTATAAGCTATGCCTATCTTGTCCAAAGTAGCTCAAGTAATGAGTTATGATTTCTATGGTAGAGAGGACATGCTAGTATGAATTGTTATCATAATGAGCAAATGAACTATGTGTCCAACCAAAACCAAAGACTCCAAAATAATCCTTTCTCCAATACCTACAATATGGGTTTGAGAAACCACCCAAGTATTTTATAGGGTAATTTGGTTAACTAAGGCTTAAATTCTAATAACAAATGGGAAAACACTTCAACCAACGACCACCATATTAGCCACCTTACCAATAAAAAACCAACAAAATGACCAAACTTAAGAACCCAAGCCATCATATGAGTTAGCCTTAGAGAAGTTCAAAAATATGACAAATGAGAGGTTTGATAAGGCAGGTAAGCAACATGACAAGTTGGAGGCAAGAATTAATCAGTTTACCACTCAAAATAGGAACCTTAAAGTTTAAATTGGTCAAATAGCTAATTTTATAAGAGGAAGAGGAAAAGAGACCTTACCAAGTAGAACCAAAAGCAACTCTCGTGAGCAATGTAAAACAGTTACTTTAAGAAGTGGGAAGCAGCTTAAAGAACTTACACTAAAGAAGAGGGATGTCCTAATTGAAGAAGATATGAAGTCTAAGAAGAATGAAGTTGTCGAAATGCAACTGTAACATGATGAAGTGGAAACCAATAATGATGAAGTCGAAGAGACAACTAGAGAGAAAGAGGAAGAGAATAAGTTTATGCCTAAACCTTATGTCCCTCTTATACTTTTCCCCAAAGGCTAAGGAAAAGCAAATTAGATCAGTGGTATGAGAAATTCCTTGCCATCTTCAAGTAGCTACACATCAACATTCCCTTTGTAGAAGCCTTGGCACAAATGTTAACCTATGTAAAATTTCTAAAGGAGCTGTTATCAAATAAAAGAAGTTTGGAAGAGCAAGCTACAGTTGCACTCACTGAAGAATGTAGTGCCATCATTTAGAAGAGATTGCTTGGGAAGTTGAAAGATCCTGGAAGCTTCTCCATTTCATGTATTATTGGCACTTTTGAGTTTGTTAAGGCTTTGTGTGACCTTGGGGCATGTGTTAGTTTGATGCCTCTTTCTATTTGTAAGAAACTGGGGCTTGGAAGACAAGAATAACTCTATAATTAGTTGATCGATTTGTAAAGTATTTAGATGGGATCCTTGAAAATGTTCTTATGAAGATGGGAAAATTCTAGACATAGAGGAGGAATGCAAAATTCCTCTCATTCTTGGAAGGCCATTTTTAGCAATAACAGGTGCCTTAATTAATGTCAAGGAAGGCAAACTTACTCTTCAAATTATAGATGAAATGATCGAGTTCAAAATTACCAAGGCTGTTGAATACCATCCTTTAAAGAATCATGCTTTCTGGTAGAAATTCTTAATTAAGTGGTCCAATAAGAGTTTGATAAGAGTTGTTTAGAAGATTCTCTTAAAGCTTGTCTGACCCAATATGATAGAAACATTGAAGTTGCAGTATGGGTATAAGCTTTAAAAGCACAAGAGCAAGTGCCTTATCAAAAAAGGAATAATTTTGAAGAGTTGTAAAGGGGGAAACAATTGCCAAAGCCCTCCATAGAGGAAGCTCTAATTCTTGAGTTGTAACCTCTTCCAGCTCACTTAAGGTACGCATTTCTTAGTCCTAATGAAACTTTACTCGTTATTGTGAGTGTTAAATAGACTATACCCTAATTGGAGAAAACTTTGAGAGTAATTAAAGAAAGAATTGAGGCAATTCAGTGGAGTATAGTTGATATTAAGAGAATTAGCCCATTCATTTACGTGCATAAAATCTATATAGAAAATAATCATAAACATATTGTAGAGTGTCAAATAAGGCTAAACCAAAATATGAAAGATGTTGTGTGTGCTAAAGTGACCAAATTGCTTGAGGTAGGCTTTATATATCCGATTTCGGATAATTCTTGGGTCAATCTTATTTAAGTAGTGCCCAAAAAGAGGGGCATTATTGTTGTTGTAAATGAAAATAATGAGTTGATCCCTACTAAAATTATTGTTGGGTGGCGAGTGTGCATTGTTTATAGGAAACTAAATAATACCACCCGAAAAGATCATTTTCCATTACCTTTCATTGATCAAATGTTAGAAAGACTTGCAAGTAATTCTTATTTTTTCCTTTTAGATGGTTATTGATATTTTCAAATACCCATAACTCTAGAAGACTAAGAAAAGATCACATTCACTTGTCCTTATGGCATGTTGCAAGTAGGCGCATGCCATTTGGGTTATGCAATGCACAAACTTTTAAAGATGTATGATGGCAAATTTTTTTATTTTGTTGAAAAGATAATTGAGGTATTCATAGATGATTTTACTATTTATGGTAATACATTTGATGAATGTTGGATAACTTGTCTAGAGTTTTATAGAGATGTGAAGAAACTAACCATGTTTTAACTTGAGAGAAGTGCCATTTCATTGTATAAGAAGGTGTAATTCTAGGTCACAAAATTTTCCAAGATGGCATTGAAGTGGACCAAGCAAAGATTGAGATAATTCAAAAAATGCCACCTCCAACCTTAGTCAAAGGAGTGCAGAGTTTTCTTAGTCATACGGATTTTATCATCGCTTTATCAAGGATTTCTCCAAAATCTCCAAACCTTTATGTGAGTTATTAAATAAAGATGTTATGTTTGACTTTAATGATGCTTGTTTGAGTGCATTGAATAAGTTAAAGGTAGCTTTAACATTAGCCCTAGTTATATAACCACAGGATTGGAGTCTTCCATTCAAGCTAATGTGTGATGTAATTGACTATGCAGTGGGAGTTGTCCTTTATCAAAAAAGAGACAAGAAGCTTCATGTGATTTATTATGCAAATTGGACTATGGATGACACTCAAATCAATTATACTACAACAGAGGAGATACTTGCCATTATCTTTGCTTTGGACAAATTCAGGTCATACTTGATTGGTTTAATGGTCATTGTCTATACTGATCATGCAGCTATCTAATATTTGGTTTCAAAGAAGGATACCAAACCAAGATTGGTTAGATAGGTGCTACTGTTACAAGAGTTTAACATGAAGATCAATGATAAAAAGGGCAACAAAAATGTAGTGGCTAATCATCTTTCCTGTCTAGAGAATCCGAATGTCAATGAAGATGCTATACCATCAATGACTATTTCTCGGATGAGCAACTTTATGGTGTCTCCCAATTTGTCCCATGGCATGCAGACATTGTCAACTTCCTAGTCAGTAGAGTTATACCACAAGACTTAAATTATCACTAGAAAAGAAGTTCTTATCAAATGTAAACCATTATTTTTAGGAGGAACCATTTTTGTTTCAAATTTTGTACGGATTAGATGATTTGAAGGTATGTGCCAGAAGATGAGATTTAGAGTATCCTTAAATATTGCCATTTAAGAAAAAGTGGTGGTCATGCAAGCTCTTCAAAGACAGTTGCTAAGCTTTAGCAATCAGGTTTCTGTTGGCCAACTATGTATCAAGATGCAAGAAACTTTGTTGTGGCTTATGATCATTGTCAACATACTGGCAATATATCAATGAGGAATTTAATGCCATTTTCTATCATTTTGGAGGTAGATATTCTTTGATGTGTGAGGGATAGATTTCATAAGACCTTTCCTATCCTCCTACAATAATCAATATATAACTATAGTTGTTGATTATGTATCCAAGTTAGTTGAAGTTATGGCCAGCCTAACCAATGATCCTAATATAGTGATTTGATTTATGAAGAAGTACTTTCTCACTTGAATTAGGACTCTTAGGGCAATAATCAGCGATGGCAAATCCCATTTTTGCAATAAGGCTTTTAAGAAATTCTTAAGAGACATGTGGTCCATTAAAAAATAGCTACACTATACCATCCTCAATCTAATGGTCAAGTTGAGATTTCTAACAGAGAGTTGAAGACCATTCTAGAGAATACAATTGGAAAATCAAGGAAAGATTAGGCTTAAAAGCTCGATGATGCTCTATGGGCTTACCATATCACATCTAAGACACAATTAGGTATATTATCCTTTCGCCTAGTCATTGATAAAGTCTATCATTTACCAATGGAACTTAAACACAAAGCATTTTGCACAACAAAGAAGTTAAATATGGATTTGAAAAAGCTAATAATGAGAAAAGACTTTTGGAGACTAGTGAACTTGAAAAACTTGGACTCTATGCTTATGAGAATGCAAAAATTTTTAAGGAGAGGACTAAGTTGTGGCATGACCAGCATACTATGAAGAGAGATTTTGAATAAGGCTAACAAGTGTCACTTTATAACTTAAAGCTTAAGTTTTTTCCAGGAAAATTAAAGTCTAGATGGTCTAGACCATTTATAATTATGAAGGTATATCCTCATGGTGTTATTGAAATTCAGAATTATGCTTAAAGGGACTTTAAAGTCAATGGCTGAAGGTTAAAGCCTTACATCATAAGAGAAGTCCTTGAGAAGAGAGTGGTATGCTTCCTTTCTAACATGCCTTGAAGTTACGAGGCAAGAAACATCTAACTAAGATGACATTAAAAAAGCTCCTCTTGGGAGGCAACCCAAGCTTTCAATTATCTTATGTTAATTTCCTTTAATTTTAGCATGTTTTAATTTTTTCAATCTAAAAATGATTTTTTTTTCCTTTTCTATCTAGTATTTAATTTTGTTTTAAGTCATTCTTTATAGCCTAATCAAGGAGGTGATTTTTAGAGAAGTAAAGAGGAGCAAAGCATGTCAAGTAAAAGAGAGTATACATGAACTTGTCTATATTAGTATTTGAATACTGATAATTTTGTGCTTTTGATTTGATTATACATGTTTATTTTTAGGAGGTAATTTAGGGAGTTGTTGTGCATATGAATTCCTAAATTTGTCAAAATTCAGTGATTTGTTTATTTTTATTTGAAGCATTTTCATTAAATTTGCATTTTTAGATAATGAAAGCATTGTAGTATTTAATTATAAATTTTTCAAAAATGCACAAGCTTGTTCACTTTAAGGGCATAACCTTGTGCACGTTAAAATCACTTCTACATTTTTGGCGAATTTCCAAAAAAATGCATAAGCTTATGCATTTCAAATGCACAACCTCATAACATGTTATATATAAATATATAATTAGAGGGACCTTTTTTTTTTTTTTTTTAATCTAACCCTAGTTGCCAACTCTCTCTTGCCCTTTTCACCTTCAATCTCTATAACCACTGACCATCATTTTTAACATTTACAAAAAATGATAATGCCTCCACCATCTCCAACCTTCACCGTTGACCACCATCACCTAAAATTCAATCATTGCCAACCACTTCCCACCTTGCCACTAATGATTTCAACTTATTCCACCATTGCCTTCAACCATGTCACCATAATCGCCAGTGAAACTTTAACCTCCCATCATCGTCAATGGCACAACCCTTTCCTTCTTCTTTTCCCTCTCTTAAACCTAATTTCCTTTATTTTTTTCCATTGAACTAAACCATTTTCACCATAAACACAATCCCTAACCAATAACACCAACAAATACGAAAAACCACCCAAAATTCCACCATAGTCTATTACCCAAACTTGAAAATTAAAAAAAAAAATTCAGTCCCCCAATATCTAATTTCCCAACTTTAGTACCTCCGTCACACTGCAACCACCATGTCTTCCCAAAAAATCAGTGCCAAAAATGTATTATATAAGAAAGGATAAGAATGCTTCCAATTCTCAACCTCTAATTTTGCCTCAAGAACCACTAAGATGAATAAGAATGCAGTCGACTAGAGCCCTTCATGCGCCTACTCTACCTTCAATTTCTCCATTCCCCAAATTTCAACCTAAAGTGAACAACATAGAGCAAGGTATGCTATTTTAGCTTCTAAAAAAATAATTCCTACCAAGTATTTACATAAAACTACTATTGATTATTTAAGATGGACTGCTAAGATAATGAATTGGTTAAAAAGAGTTGGATAGAGAATTTTTTAGGATTAATCCACCAATTTTTGCATAATTACCTTTGGAATTCCTTAATTCCTTCAATTTCAAAGAGACCACATGCCGATTTTCTTTATTTTAGAATTTGTTGATAGAGAATTAACTATGTGGGAATTTAATATACTATTGGGGTATAAGGGAACCTTTGCATTTTAGTGTTCAAAATATTATAAGCCTAAGGAATTTTGGAAAGAGTTAGGTGGGTTAACTAAATATTCTGCAAGGGTGTCTAATGTCACTGAAATTAGTGATCCTACATTGCAATATATGCATAGAGTGGTCATTGGTTCTTTGTTTGGGAGGAAAAATAGTAATGTGATGACCCAAACAGATTTATATTTTTTGTATTGCTTGCTTCTTAATCTAGAATATAATATAGGTTGACATTTGGTAAAGAAGTTTGAAGCTGAAGCTGACAAAATGGACAATGCAATTCTGGTTAGTGGTTACATTACCTATATTGCAACCTATTTTCACCTCATTAACCCTAATCAACGTTCCCTTTCAACAGTTCCAAATAAAGATTTGGATACTTTGGACTCTATGGGTATTATTAAGAAGCGAGGGAGATAGTACCTTTCGTACTACCCATTGGATAGTGAGGGACCCTCTTATTCCCTTTAGTAGAAGAATCAGAAGAAGACACTTTAGTAGAAGAATCGGAAGAAGAAATACCTGAATAGCAAGTCAATCACTAGATGGATTTATCTAATGAAGATGTGATCACTAAGATTGGTGAATTTTGAGCTGCAATGAATGGGAAATTTGCAGTTATAAAAAAAATGGACGTCTGACTTTAGTAGTATGTATGTATGTATATATATGGCATTAGTAGAACTCAAATTAGCATCTGTCCCAAATTTGCAGTTAAAACGACTATCCAATTTATGTGTGTATGTATATATATATGTATGTATACACACACACACACACACACACACACACACACACATATATAGAAGCTTGATGTTGTGAGCCAATTTTATGGTAGTTAGTCGTGTTCTTTGAGTGATAAAAAGAAAATAAATGAAGAAAAAAGATTAAAAAAATTTCAAAAAAAAAAAAATCGTATGGTTTGCATTAAGCTTGGGGGATAAGAATTAATTGTGTCAAATTGTATTTAGATCTAACTACATTTCTTTTGAATTTTGTGGAAGTATTAATTGTTAAAAAAAAATTATGTTCCAAAAGGGAGAATATGGAGTAATTGATACTTATGATGAATTAATGCAAGATTTGTGTGGCTCAAAGAATGAATTAAGAGTTTATTTGCAAATAGTCATCTTTTGTAGCTACTCAATTCATTAGCTTAGCAAATTTTCTTATTTTTGTGTGTTTAGCCTTTTCTTTGTTAGCCATTACCCTTTAAGGTCCTATTATAAGTCAATAAAATCTTTTTAATCCTTTTGAAATTATTGATTCTATTAGTGGAGATGGACTATCAGATGGATGAATTTTCAAAATTATTTTAAGGTTTATAATGACCTATATAAAGTGCAATAATATCCACGTTTTTAGTTTTTGTGCAAGCAATGTCTTTATGTAATCAATGGATTGTTAAATTCAAATACTTAGTATTCCACCTGTGATTCTTTTATGTTTCAATTTTGATTTCAATCTCTTAAGGTTTTTTTTTTTTTTAAAATATAGCTACTCCATTTAATTTTTAGTTAGTTACTCATTTCACTATTGGAATTGAAATTTATTTTGCTTGAGGACAAGCAAACCTTTAAGTTTAGTGAGTTTGATGTGCTAAATATTTACCTTAATAATTCTATGATTTTGCTCCTAACTTAAGAGTATTTGGCTTGATTCTTATATAAAATCCTTTAAAATTCTATTAATTTACTTATCTTGTGATTCTAATGTGCTTTTGTAGAAGTTGCATGCTTCAAAGTAAATGTGGCAATTCTAGGAGCACAAGGTTGTGCTCCTTAAAGTGCACAAGCTCAATAAAAACTTCTTTCAAGTTTTGAGCCTAGATTGCACAAATGTATACAGTTTAAAAGTGCACAAGCTTGTATACTCGTGATAGTTGTGCTACTTGTTTAATTTTAGAAAGTGACGTAAAGAGAAAAGGAAGGCTTAAAAGTAGGGATTCGGGGGCTAATCAAAAGGGTCTTTTTGGTAGGAAAAGGGGACAAATTTTTATAAGAAAAAAACAAGAAGAAAAATATTATATTAGGAAATAGACATGATCAATGGATTTCAAGTGAGAATATTAATAGCCATTATTCAATGAAGAGTGATTTTCAGTTTGTTATTGAACATGCTTCAATTGATGCTCCTAGTTTTGATATAGGTAGATGGAATAAATTGTGGAAGATTCATGCTCCTTCAAAGGTTAAAAACATGGTGCTGCATGCTCTTTCAAATTTGCTTGCCATGAGTGCATGTGACAAAAAATATTAATATGAGTGCGATATGCCTTGTCTATAATCATGAGATTAAAGATACCCTCAACGCTTTGGTCATGTGTCCTTTTATGCAGAGTATAGGAAGGCTGTCTAGCGTTGGTGGAATAAGGGGTCATTTTTCGGGTTTTATAGAATGATGGGATATGGCCATACAAAGCAGAAATAAAGAAGATTTTAATTTCATTGCGATAGTCATATGACGGATTTCAAAAAATAGAAATGATTAGGTTTGGAATAATAAAAGTTATGAGGGTCAGGTCATTAATGCAATGAGCACTTTTCTTTTACAGTGGTAGAATGCTTGCTTGTTGTTGCAACCAAATGGTAGAGGCACTACAATAGCAGAAGGCACTTTATGGACAAAACCAACATCAAGTCAATTAAAATGCAATTTTAATGGCAAGAATAATATTAGTTGGATTATGCAGACCATAATTTAGAAAGTAGAACAGTAGTAATGAAGAATGGTTTACTTAATATCCCTTTGATTCTTTTAGTGGCAGAAGCTCTTAGTTGTCGTAAAGCATTGATTGGGTTGAAAGATATGGGATATGGTAATGTTTGTATGGAATATGATTCACTCACATTGACTCAATTAATACAGAATGCTTGAAATGATGTCTCTCTTTTTGGATCAATAGTTCATGATTCTTTGATCTTATCTATTGCTATTATTAATTGTAGCTTTTAGTTTGCCAAAAGGTCAATGAATGTAGCAGCACATACTCTTGCTAAAGTTGTTAGTTTTATGTCTGCCTTAAGCTCTTGGTTAATAGAGCTTCCTACGTGCATAAAATGTTGGGGTTATTTTTTGCACATCAATTTTCCTATAATTATTTCTAAATCTTGGATTTTGAATTTAGCTCCTTTCTTTTTATGTTCTTAATCTTTTCTTTTGACCTTTTTTTTCAGGCAAAAGAATCCAAATTTTAGTATTCGATCTATATAACAAACACTAGTTATTCAATAAATATAGATAATTAAAAAAAATACAATAAATTGAATTTATTGTATATGTATATAATGTTTGGAATAATTGTTGTACAAGGAATTCAAAATAAAATAATTCTTTGAAGCGAGTTTTTCCAAACTGCCTAAAATAATGGAATTGGAATAAAATACTATTTATAATATAAAGGATTCTTGAAGGGTGAGAATTGAAGAAATTAAAGGATGGAAGGAGGAAGTGGAGATGTGGAAAAGCAATTTGATCGGAAAGTCAAATCCTTGAAATGTAATTATCGGTAACGCTAGGGTTTCATTCTCTTCTTTATTGTTGTGATATTAACTAAAATTTTGTTTTGAGACATAAATGTCGATAGGTAATTATTGATTTTGTGATGGTTGCTTAGGGTTTCAATCTCTTCTTTAGTTCTTTTTTTTTTTTGGTTTACTATAATGGATGGTTGAAAAGAGCAATTAAGTTTAACCGAGTTGATTATACCCCAAGGTAATGAAATGTTTTTAATTGGTGATGATGCTTTATTGCTTGTTTGAATTGGGGTTTTAATTATCTCTCTCTACTTGTGCCATAATCCATATAGAATTGAATTGATTAGTTTATACTTCATATGTTCATTGTGATCTTTGAAAAATCAAATTAAAAAACACTTTAGGATATTTGAAATTGGAATGGTGTATATATATAGTTACCTAAAATGTATTTATGTATATCTACTATTTCGTTCAATTGTTATTATGATTGTAGCACTATTGTTGGCTTGTTAGTATAAGTAGAAAAGAAATTACAAAAGCTATTCCCAAGCCTCAAGATTTAGAAAGTGTTGAACTTGCAATAGCCCACTATAAAAAATATTGTCTCCTTATATATTTTGATAATACCAAAATTTTTTTTAATTAAACTAATTTTATTTAAAGAATTAAGAAATATTTTGAGTTTACTGTTTCGCAAGAAAAATGCAATTCATGATTGTAACACAAAAATGTCACAACCGTGACATTTACTTCAAGTTTGGTACAGAGGAAAAACTTCCCATCGTGAAAGGCAATTATGATGCATAAGTGTCACAATTGTTACTGCAATTCGTGTCTAATACAAAAGCAAAATTTCCCACCGTGAGAAGTGTTCACAATCCTAAAAAAAGATGGTTCACACCTATAACATACATTTTCATAACCGTAAACATCTGATACAGCTGAACCAAATGCTTCACCCTCAGTCGTGACAAATCTTTACCATTGTAAAAAGATATATGTCATGGTCGTGAATGTATCTGTCACCACTATGAACACGTCACATCAAACAAAATCTAGAAGATTTTATTGCCATTGGAAGCATGGAACGAGTAGCTATTACTTGTTTTAGAATCCCAACAGTCATATTTACTTCTCTTATATATACTAGAAGGTTTAAATCAAGATTAGAACTCTTGCCAAGTGAAAATCAAGTGCTATATTGAGCAAAATTCTTCATTCTCATCTTTAATTCTTCATACTTTAGAACATTAATTTTAAATTCATCATTTCTTTAAGTGTTCTTTATATAAAGCTAGTGTATCTCATTGTAATCTTTAACCTAGTTTGTATTCAAGTCTTGTGAGACTTTAAACAAAAAATTTATTGTATCTTGAGAGTGTATTGGGTGAAATCCCATAAAATCTATTGTAAACAGGTGACATCTCGAAGAACTGAGCTTATAAAGCTTTGGGCAAAATCCTATTTTGTTAATGGAACCCTAAATCCTTTTGATTTAGGAGAAGTGGACATATGAGAGATGTTTGTGCTCTAAACCACTATAAATCTTGGCTAGGCTTTCTCTAACTCAATCTCTTTACATTTATGTATTTAACTTAAATTCGGGAATTATTGCATGTAAGTTGTTAAATTGCATTAAAATTTTTCAACAATCCTATTCACCCTCTTTAGGATTGCCATATTTGGGACAACATAAAAGAAAAGGTTTTGTCCTATCTTCTTATTTTTGTTTTCTTTTTTTATCCTTTTAACTACATTTATTATGCTTTATAGCACTTGTCATTTTTTATTTTTTGAATTCTTGTTGTCTAGGGTGCTGAGCTATAAAGCATGCAATCATAATTTTGCTCACGTTTTTGACATGGGGAAACATATTGCACCAACTAAATTTCCCTTCTCTAGGCCAAATAAAGGCAAATTAAGATCAGCTACCGCTAACCATTCCAAATGCGTTTCTGCTATAGTGCTCCCTCATTTATTCATTCTTTTTATTGACTCTTACTCACCACTCACCTCTGACAGTGATGGCAGCTCACTCATTAATGATGTCTTACGACTCTTACTGATCTTCGATGATTTGTGAAATTAGGTCTTTTTTTTTTTTTTACCTATTGTTCTAATTTTCAGTTCATTCATATATTTTGTTTTTTTTTTTTTTGGGATTTTTGAGTATTATGTTGTAGGAATTTTTAGGTATTTTGTCTCGGTTTTTTAGTTATTTTATTGGATATTTTGTGCAATGTTTTTGGTTATTATGCTATAGATATTTTTGGTTATTTTGTTGGATATTTCTTGACATATCTTTGAGTAGTTTGTTGGTTGTTTTGAAAATGTTGTCATATATTTTGTTTTGGGGTATTTTTCTGTTGTTATGTACTTTATTGGCTATCTATTTTCTTTTTTTTTTTTGTTGGGTATTTTCTACCACAGGAAATGATCTTTTTTATTGGTATTTTGTTGGATATTTCTTATCATATTTTTGAGTATTTTGTTAGATATTTTGAAAATGTTGTTGGGTATTTTGTTTTTGGGTATTTTATGTTGTTAGGTATTTATTTTCTTTTTTTTTTGGGTATTTATTTTTTGTTGGGTATTTTTTGATGTTTTTGTAAGGTACTTTTTTTATTTAAGTTTATATCTTCATCTCAGTGAGTTATTTATTTATTCAAGTTTTGTATTGTTTCACTTTTATGGATGGTACTAGTAGTATCTCTTAGTCATAGTGCGACTAATATGACAAAACATAAAGAGGATGAAGCTTGTGCTTTGTGGCAATATGTCACTAGAGTTGAGAAAACATGGGATGGAGGTGGATATATCAAATGGATATGTAATTTTTATAATCAACAAAAGCAAGGGACGTACACTAGAGTGAGAGTTCATTTATTAAAAATTGCCGAAAAGGGATTGGTGATTATAAGAAAGTAGGAATTGAAAATGTATTTGAAATGAGAAAACTTGATGATGAAGTTGCAATTAGAATCTCTAATGCACAACTTAAGCGAATTTCTTTTCCTACTAGTACAACCAACACTAATCCAAGTCCTTTGTCTTTAAATGAACCAACTGCTTTAGATGCTTTGAGGAGGAGAAGAGTTGATGATTCTCCTTTTGCTAGAGCTTTTGACATGCAAACTAGAAATCAACTAGATGAAGAGATTGCTAGGATGTTCTATACTGGGGGTATACCTTTTAATTTGGAAAGAAATCCATATTATATTAGTTCTTATTCATTTGCAACTAATCATCCTTTGGGTGGTTATGTACCTCCTATTTTTGATAAATTGATAATCACGTTACTTAGCGGGAGAAGGCACATGTAGAGAGGCTTTTAGAACCTACAAAAAGCACTTGAATGGAAAATGATGTTAGTATTATGTGAGTGATGGATGGTGTGACTTACAAAGGAGGCCTTTGATTAATGTAATGGTTATTTGTGAATCTAGTCTTACGTTTGTTAAAACCACGGATTATTCAGGTGAAGCGAAGCATAAATATTTTATTGTTACTATATTGATAGAGGTAATTAATGAGGTTGGTCATAAAAAAAATTAAAAAAATGGTGCAAATAGTCACTAATAATGCTAAAAATTGTAAAGTTGACTGGAAAATCATTTGAAGAACATATGTACAGCTAAAAATATAGAAACTAATCAAGTAATATATAATGAGTGTCATTGGACCACTAAAACATATGGAGATGCTTTGCAAATCAAAAATTTTATAATAAGCCATTCGATGAGGCTTGTGATGTTTAAGCAGTTTAGCCCTTTAAAGTTGCTTTTAGTTGCTGATACTCGCTTTATTTCTATTGTTATTATGCTAAAGAGATTTAAGTTTCTTAGACGTGCCTTAGAATCAAAGGTTATGAGTGATGAATGGGCAAAATACCGAAAAGATGATCAAGGAAAAGCTAAATTTATTCTTGAAAAGGTTGTGGATGAAGATTGGTGGAATAAGGTTATTTATATCCTAGCTTTTATTGGTCCTATTTATGACCTTATTAGAATTTTTGATACAATCAAACTATACATTCATTTAGTTTATGAGATGTGGGATTCTATGATTGACAAATGTAAAGACTGCTCTATATGAGCATGAAAAAAAAAAAAAAAAAAAGCAGTTAGATAATTTTTCTCCTTTTTTGTGTGTGGTTCATCACATTCTTGTTGATCATTGAGCAAAGAATAATACTTCACTTTACTGTTTAGCTCATTCATTGAATCTAAGGTGAATTTCTATTTCAATTCTTTTCTTCTTCCTTTTTAACTTCTTTTGTACTTTTTTTATATTTGTATTAGATTATATTTCTTTTGAAAATTTTACAGTGATAAATGGCTTCAAGAAGGAGAAGGTAGAGTGCCTATATATATATATATATATATATATATATATATATATATATATATATATGGAAGTATCTACAAAGAGAAACAAATATTTTAGGATAATTATTTCCAGCGATGAGCTTGTTAAAACTTTTGATAAGTATGATAATTTTTTCTCTCAAAAGTGGGCCATTTGGTGATCTAGTTTCTATTGGTGTATGTTTGATATTGACCCCAGGAAGTGGTGAGAGTGCTATTGTTCAAGTGCACCTTTAATTCAAAATATGATTTTAGAATGCTTGGGCAACCTACTTCTTTTTCTTGTTGTGAAAGGAATTGAAGTACTTATTCCTTTATTCATTCAATTAGAAGGAATAAATTAACTCCAAAATGTGCAAAACATTTAGTGTCTATTCACAATAATCTTTATCGTTTATCAAGGAGCACCTCCCAATATTATGATGAAAATACTAAAATGCGGGATGTTGGTGGAGATGAATTTGCAAGCATGGAAGATGTTGGTGTTCTTGAATTTGCCAACCTATCTTTGGGTGAATCAGAACTAGAATCTGCATTTTTAATGAAGATACTAATGAAAGCATGGGGAAGGAGAATGATGAAGCTTAACAAATTTCATGAATATCTTATATTGTATTTCCTATTTTATATTTGGTTAAGTAACTTGTAGACAATTAGTTTTTATTTCTTGAATACTTGGTTTGTTATTTATCATTTTGTTTTTCTATAATTAATGTCGATCTGGAAAACTATTTAATAGTAATTTTTAATAGGGTTTTATTATTAAAAGTAACATTTATTTCAATAATTATTACAAATGTACATTACAAAAATAATATTTACACATGTAAAATAATAATATTAATTTACAAATATAATATACTCTCTCCATTATGAAAAAAAGTGATCATTAAGAAAAAATCAATATTCTTAAGGTAGTAATAATTTTATCAATAATTGTCAAAAAGACTTTTATTAATTGCAGTATAAATTAGGGAGACATCTTTCATACTTGGAAAATAAAAGGGTAAATTAGTAATTTTATCATTTTTTTTATTACATTGCTAAATGGCCACTTATTTATAAACAAAACTAACTTTTTTAATGACCACTTTTTCAAAATGGAGAGAGTCTGTTTTTATATTTAGGCGTTTCTTCCACATTTTATTTCTTATATTTTTTGAAAATGTCATTTTTCTGTGTCTGTTTCTGTATTTTTCGTTTTCGTATTTCCTATTTCTCTGCTATCTAGGAGTTGAGCTTGAAATTTTAGAGCTTGTGGGACATGCTGTTCAGATGTTGTGCGGCTGGATACCAACTTTGCAGCTAAGTCCAAGAATGCTTAATGCACTGATGTCCCTATAAATCTCTTTTTTGCTGAACTACTTATGAGTGATGAAATTTTTTTTGGATTACTACATGTTTTATCTTGGGGCCTAATGAAAATTTTTTCGGTAATGCTAAGGACATCCTTATCTGCAATTTATTTATGCACTGGTCTGTCTGTTTTTGTTTTAGGAACATAGAATATGCGCTTAAACTGCGCTAATCTAATTTTAGCTTGTTAGGATTTAGGACATTTTCTTCTTACCACATGGTTTTTGCAATTGCTGATGACAATATGTGTTGCCATTTTCCTAAAAGCAAATGAAATGAAATAGCAAATACCAATACATCACCGACAACAGTGTTCACATAGTTTGTCTTTACCTTTAATAATCTCATTTAATATATATATATCCCAAACAATAGATATTTGTGCAGCCCTGTGGTTTTTCAATTGAATGTTCGGATTGCACTTCGTAGTTTGTAGTATGATATGAGCCTTAATTATTAGTCTTTGAATTGATCTACACACATAATATGATAAGAATTAATACAAATATGACACAATTAGTTTATTATGTCAAAAATTTAAATATAATTACGATTTATTTAATTAATAGATAATATAATACGACACGAATAATACGTTTAAAATTTTAACTTAATTAATTTTTATTTTAATATATAAAAATTATCAAATTTACTAAATTAACCTTATTAATTTCTATTATTACATTATATATAAATTTATAAAGAAAATTAAAAATAATATATATATATATATGTTAAATGTATTAATGGATTAAATGTGTTGTTTTCGAATTAATAAATCAATCTGCAATACTATATGATTATTTTCATGTCATAATCAAGTTAACATGAAATCTATATAAATACAATAATCTTTAATATAAATCTGCTAATTTCGTATTGAATTCGTGTCATATTATTATATCGTATTTGATATTACCAACCTCTTGTTATGTGAAATTATGTGAGATAAAAAAGCAAAAAGGAAAGTTTAATTCCTCTGTTAAAGAGGAAACAAAACCCATAAGTTTGGCAATGTAATTGATTAATTTGTTTTGAAATAAGAATCTAATTGTTTTGATGATTTAAGATAATTAATTAAATTTTTTTCGGAAAATAGGCACATGCTGCTCACACACTGCCAAACAGATAGACTTGACGAAAAAAAAAAACGTTTCACATTTGAAGAAATACATCATAATAATTAATTAATAAAAATCCTCATCTTATTACAAACTAATTGCTTATGTGATGATTATGAAATGCAAATATCAATCAGAGCGGTTCATAAGCTATCCATCTAGCAATCATAGCAGAACATTCAGCTTTGAATTCAGCAGCAAAATGGCCTGCTCCCTGTACAAAATAAATGAAATCTTAACATGTATTATTTATATATATTAATTTCCACTTATGAACTTGGATTCAATTGAAGAAATAATCAAATTGAATTCTCAAATTTTCTTGCCTTTACAGTTGCATAGGTCAAGCTGAAATCTCCATTTACAAATTTCCTTGTGTATCTGCATCAAATAGACTTTCATAGTAAATTCATCGTAATAAGCTAATTTAAGGTATATAAATGATTAAAAAAAAAATCTTAGTAACAGTAAATTTTACTCTATTTTGAAAAATCAGTTGTATTTTCTACACTAAGTAAAGAAAATAATACTATATATTTTATAATGAATTAAATAAAATTATTAAGCTTTGGATAAAATTATAAATTTATGAAAAACAGTCAATCTAAGTGTTTTGTTAATATAAATAGATTATTTTCAAACTCGCCACTTCTTGTCATTAAACTAATAACTCAGTGATTAAATGTATGCTCATTGTATAGAAGATTATTGTGAATTATTTTCCCTTTATTAAGAATTTATAATGTTCCTTTTTTTTTTTGAAAAAATGACAATGATATATGAGGAGAGGGAGAGAAAATATTTTGCAAGTGAAACTCACCCAGCAGTTTCATTAATAACAAACCATGGTCTCCATGGCTCCACTAAAGGCAAATTGAGAGACTTTATCCATTGTTGTGTTCCAAGATATGGAATTCCTGTATCATGATCTCCACTGTGCATAGCAGATAATATTTAAATTATTAATAACAATATTAATTAAAAAATTAAAGTTTATTTATTATTATTTTTTCTTTTGAGTAGGAAAGGAAAGAATCGATTCTAAATCTATTCCTTAAATTATATATGTACTTACCATCAGACTATACTTTGATATGCAAGTTTATATATTATTTAAAGAAGTCCTATTGCTAAAATTACATTCTATTTTTGCTTTCATAGGAAACAAAATTGGGCTAATAAGAGAAATAGATTAATTAATAAATTACCTATATATCAAACCTCTGAGATCAATCTTGGTGAAATTTTGATGATAAGTGAGAACACTTGAGATGTCATGTTCGTAAACACTATTTAATGTGTCATTGCAATATGCCCAGTAGGTTACGGTCCCCTGTTTAGCATCATAAAATTGTTCAAATAATTCTATTTTTTCAACAAAACATATTCAGTTACATACTATTTAATAATGAATTATCCAAAATAAAATTAGTTAAGTCCTAATTGAACTCAACTAAGACAAAATTTATCTAAGAGACTACTATTTATGGGCCATTGCTATGATCCCAATTGATAAATCAGTCCACTCGAAATTTAAGACTAGTCTAATTAGGCAGCATATAAACATCCTTATCATTTAAATTAAAGGGATTTTTACAGAAATATCTAAAAAAGAGAATTAATTTATATTTATATCACCACTTTTAAATTATTACAAAAATATTTCAGCATCATTTTTTTTTAACTTTTATATGCTCTTCAACTTTTATAGAAGTACACATGCACTGACTTGCCTAGCCAACACATTGAAATATGTAATAAAACACGGTTTCAATAGTGGTAGCAAATTATACTATCTTTTTTCTTTTTTTTGGTAAATTACACTAGTTAAAAAAGAATATTTGTATACGGTTTCTTTTTTTTTTTTTTTAAATAGTATGTACACGTAATTAGATTTTTGTTTAACCTTTTTTATATGGTGGAGTGTTTAAATTTTTTTTAAATATTAATTTAAATCATACTATTTTTTTTCTTTTGTACAAATGTTCTTTTTAAGCCATTTTTAAATATAATATAAATAGTTCCAAAATTATTTATACAAAGTAGATTATAAATATTACTTCAATACAGACAGGAAAACAAATTCACAGAACCTCAAACCTAGGACCTCTAAATTGGCTAGCATCATTGGCTTTAATTAGTATGGAGTATGGAAAAACTTGTTTAATTAATTATAAAATTTCAAATTTGTTTATAGTGAGAATCATCATCAAAATTAATTTTTATAAGGTATTATTAAGTTTTAAACAAAATCAATTTAAATCTACAGTTTTTTGAATATTCAATTAGTTTAATTGACAAAATATTCACTTCCTCAATAGTTTGAGAGGTAATTTGAATTTTATATATGTTTCGTTAAAATTTCATGATATTTTAATTATTATTGCATTAAAAATCTTCAAAAGTGAGGAGATTATGTAGTTTTTTTTAGGAACTTGAAAGTTTTAAAATATGAAAATTGAGTTTCAAATATAAAACTTATAGAAACCAATGAAACAGAGATATTTTTCAGCAAACCCAAGAAACAGTATGTCTAGAGTATATCATAGGTATATCATAAGTATATATTTTACTAAGTTTGATTAACTTGTATTTATTTGATATATATCTTCAAATATTTTTGGATATTGAGTATTACAAAAATATAAGTACATAACAAGTATACATCAACTATATATTAGATAAAAAAAATTATATTCTTAAAAAAATAACAAATGATTTTTACAATAAACAATATACCTTAAGTATATAATGAGTCTATTTTATTTATATCAAGTATATTTTAGGTATATCTTAAGTATATAATGTTTACGTATTACCTAAACACTTAATATACTCAACTCTTTTCTTTGAAGAAATAGCATCAATACTCTTTTTTAATTTTTTTAAAATGTGATTCATCATCAAGCATCGACAACAATATTAATTTGAACATATGAATATTTTTAAAGAATTTAAGAGTTAAATTAAATTTTTAAGAGACTAAAAAAAATTAAGAAATGATTTTCAGTTTTCACAGTATAGAGTATATTTTAGGTTTATTTTAAGTATATAACAAGTATATGTTAGGTATATTTTAGATATATTATAAGTATATACCACAAATAAATTTTTTTATCTTTTTTTGGAGATTTAACACTCTCAACCTTATTTTTTATATACCATAAGTTTATAAAAAGAAGTTGATGAGAGTGAAGTGTGGGATTTTCAATTTGAGTCTCTTATCTATTAGAATGATTAGAGTTTTCATTAATTTATTTAATGTTATGTAACTAACAAAAAAAATATATAATAATAACAATGGATTAGAGAAAAACATATTTTGTATAGTTTTTTACTCACTATTTATTTTTATTTTTTAAATATTGATTAATGTTATTCAAATAAGACATCTATAGATATATCATTAAATGATAAATATAAATATATAACTTTCGTTAATTTATGAAATCATTGTTTAAAATAAAATAAATAAAACCACAAAAATAATATGAATTTTACTTTCACACATCTTGATCTATTCATTTCATTTTGCTCAATTGTCATTCCTATGTAATTTAGACATTATTATAAACTATATATTATTATCTACCTTAGTTCATTAAATTGCAAACTTTAGTAATATTTGATAGATTTTAATGAGATGTAATATAATATAATAAAATATATTTTAAGTTTAAATATTACATTAAAAAAGCATTTAATTATATTATATTGCGTCTCATTATGGTTTACCAATGTATTTTTAATTCATGTGTAAAATTTAGTAATATTTGATAGATCGCAATGAGATGTGATGTAATATAATAAAATATATTTTTAGTTTAAATATTACATTAAAAAAGCATCTGATTATATTATATTATGTCTCATTATAGTTTACCAAATGTATTTAGTTCATGTGTATTTTAAATAGAGTAATTTTATTCTCATAAAAATATTAAAATTATTTTATATAGATAATTATGAGAATGAACATAACTTTGAATTTAAAATATATATAGAATTATAAAAGAAGATCCATGTGATATTAAATGTTAAATATTTAATATTTTAAATAATTAAGTATTTTATTATTTATTATCACAAGGTATGACATATCTTTATTTGACAAAAAAAAAAAAAAAAAAAAAAAAAAGGTATGATATATCTTTGACTTGTGGAATACGTAAAGAAAGTAACAGCAAAAAAGTTTGCAAGTAAAAAACACTTGAAATACAAATTGAGCAATAAAAATGGTTCAAATAGACATATCATAAAAATATAAAAATCATAACAAAAAGAGCATAAAAATGAAAAAATAAAAAAGCAAAAAAATAAAAATTTAAAATGCAGTGCATAAATATAATAATAACTTAAAAAAGGTTAGGACGCGTAATTTCTTCTAAATTAAATACAATTTACATATACCTCTTGAACATGAAGAGCTTCTTTGACATCTGCATCATTCACCCAACTTTCACATATGGATTGACGATATTTCTAGTAAAACAACACCCAATTAGTAACGTTATACTTAGTTTTATATATATATATATATATATATATATATATATATATATATATATATATATATATATATATATATATATATATTAACTTACTTAGAGAGAGATTGAAGTCTTACAGCACATTGCTTATAAGGAGCATTAGGCAGTGATATAAAGGCATATGCGGACTTGGGGGTTGAACATCCATCGCTACATGTTGGATCTAAAATTTGGGTTGGATTTATATTGCATAATAGCTGCAAATTAATTTCAATAATTATTCACCAAAAATATTAATTACAATAATCACTAATTCATTCTCATCAAATGATAATAATAAAAATAATTCTAATAGATTTTTATCGAGTGCATTCCTACATATGTATGCCTATTTTTTAGGTAGAAATTTTCATTTCCATTCTATAGTGGTTGCTGCATCATGTTTATGTTATTTTTAATTAAAGATTTATATTATATTTTGTTTTATGTTATTTTTAATTTAATTAAAATTTTTAATAATGATACATTATCAAATAGTTTAAAATATAATAAATATTTAAAAAATAATTTTAAATATAGAATGTTTATGAAATATCACCTCAGTCTATAAGCACTGCAGCATTATCAAAAATTAATAAATACTATATATCCGCTGTTATTTACAATAAATACTCAATAATTTAACATATTTTTATATAAAAAATAATTCAAACACATATAATTAATTTTTTTCATTTACGTAATTGAAGCTATTTAACAATTTCCTCATTTCTTTAGTAGATTTAAAAAAAAAAAAAAGGGTAATGGACATGCATGTGAACATGGGTGTTAGAAATGTTGAGTGGTTTATATAGTCATAGGAGAGCCAATTTCAAAAGCTAGCCATTGAAGTTGGAGAACCCAATCTTATATATACCCTCCAACATTTTTTTATTTTTCCAATGTGGGATTTCTTCCCCACATTTAACTCTTCATTTTATTTGTTCTCATTTTATAATTTCTTTTTATCTTTCATTGGTTTAACACTCCCCCCTCAAGTGACAACAATTTTATCGGGTTAAGTCCAGTTGACACTTGACAGCATATGGTAGTCTCATCACGAGCCACCTGAGAACATCGCCCACATACTAGGAATCGATACCGCTCTGATACCATGTTAGAAATGTTGAGTGGTTTATACAATCATAGGAGAGCCAACCTCAAAAGCTAGCCATTGAAGTTGGAGAACTCAATCTTATATATACCCTCAAACATTTTTCTATTCTTCCAATGTGAAATTTCTTCCCCACATTTAACTCTTTATTTTATTTGTTCTCATTTTATAATTTCTTTTTATCTTTCATTGGTTTAACAGTGGGTGTGAGTGTACTTGGAATCTAACCTCATCTATAGCAGCAATAGCTTCAACGCATGCTTCATTGGTTGGTGGAGGGAAAAATGTGCCATTGCAACTTATTCTTGCTGCCTGGAAACAGTTTATAATTAATTAATTATAGTGATTAGGTAAATGATTATGAATTAATAAATATCCATTTAAGAATTAAAAAAAAAAAAATCTTCACACCTCGAAATGTTCATCTGACACAAGTCCCAACCTGTTAGCAATAGGAATTCTTGAATTGAAATCTATAAGTAAATCAGTTCCTGGATTTCCCATAGCATAACCCTAATGTCAAAAAACATATTTATTAGTTAATTAATATATAAAAAAAAATATTTCAACAGCCATTTTCTTATTGTTAAGAATGAAAAAAAAAATTAAAAGAAAAAATTTGATATGAGGATAAATTTCACGTTGATTAAATATAAAATATTTAATGAATTTATATATAATTGAGTTTGCAATCTTAATAATTAGCTTTTGAGATTGATATTTCTATGATTATATAAGCTTCACTTAGCATTAATAGTGTTTTAAGATAAAAAATTTTAGTCCTAGAAATAGGAAAATTTTCAAATTTTAAATTTATAATTAAATATATAATTGAACCGTGTACCTTAACATTTATAATTGGTTCAACTCCAGCTTCATTACCTACAAGTCCACAAAGAACACCAAAAGTAACAATTGTTTCTATTAAAAGATATGAAATTTCGCAAAGTTTCATTTGATTGAAGTTAAATATACTAAGGAAATTATTAATGCAAGTATTTATTCATAATTCAATTTGGTTGCAATATGAGATATTTCATTTCAAGTTCATAAAAATAATCAATACAATTTTTTAGCAATATCATACCTAAAAAATAAATTTCTACCTAATAGAAATTAAATTGAAAAAACATAAGTGACTTAAATTGGACAAAAATTAAGCCACACAAATTGAATTTTTAATGAGTTTGGGTTCTGATGTGGGAACAGATATTCAGATGGATACCAGGAGATTAAAATTGAATTGAAATGATAGAAGTAATTTAAATTGGATATAAGTTATATCCACAAATAAAATGGATTTTTAATGAATTTGAATCAACCATTATTAAAAAATTAGAAGTAATTAATGAGATAGTCTATATTTTTAATATATTTTTTCAATATGAAATTAATTTTTAACACTGTCTAAATTTAAGTTTAGAATTAAATATATTTTACTTAATAATAATAATTTTATACAGTAAAAAAAATTCAAATACATTTTGCGATATTAAAAACATATTGACTATGAATTTACAAATAATTTAAAAAAATATTATAAAATTTATTTACTCCAAACAAGGTTTTATTAAATAATAGTATCTAATTAACTTACCAGCTAAAATGCTTCCTATTACTATTGGGATAATATTTCCAGAATACCCTTCTCCAGATAGGTAGAGTTGATGTTCCAAAAATTTAGGGTGTTCAATAATCCACTGCAAATAAAAAAAAAATTAAACCTTAATAAACCTATATTATATTATAACTCTATGCTCCAATTCTTTATTTAAAAAAAAAAAGAAAAAAGAAATTCAACCTTTTGTATAAATTCGTAGGCATTGGCTGCAAATTTAAAGTCACTGGTATTATAACTTTCTGTGGTTTTTGAATAAGAGAATCCAACTCCAACTGGCGCATCTAAAAATATTATATTGAGTACCTGAAAAATAATTAATCATAACATTAAATAAATATTATTATAATAACAAGAATATATATATATATATATATATATATATATATATATATATAAAAGAAATGTGAAAATTGAAATAATAATTGGAAAAATATATATAAGAAATTCACCTTTGTCCATGCATTTTCATTTTGAAGAAGTGTTGGTAAGCCACCAGAATAATTGTCAATATCAATGGATAATGGACCTAATTAAAGATAAAATAAAATAAAAAATTGCCATAAAATTTTGTTTATTTGAGACTGCAAACAAACTAGAGTAGTATGAAATGTATAAATATAAAAGAATTAGTGAAAATTTCTAATATATGGGAAAAACAATTTGAACTTGATACCTCTTATTTTTCATATTCTCAATAATTTAAATACGAAAGTCAAGTTTTCCCATTAAAAAAATATTTTTTAAAATTAAAAAAAAATATTGATAAGCTAGTAATAATTATATTTATTAATTAAACTTTGGTTTTTTTTTTTTCAAAGACTTTGCTGTTTACATAACTATAGTATAAGATGAATATGGTAATTAACTACCTTAATCAAAAAGTAAGTATTATAATTAACACACCGATATATAAGATCATCATTAATAGTTTATAATTTAACATAATGAATCTAATTCACATAAGAATGCTACCTATATTTGACTGTACTTTTAAAATCAGATTTCTTTTATATATAAAAAATAAACATTTTAAAAGATTAATTAGTTTGGGGATCGAGAATTTGTCGTGATATAATAATACAAGAGATTAAGTTCAAACTCTAATGATTTATTTTTCTAAAAATTTTCCACATAAAAAAAAATGCTTGAGACTTCTGTCAATCAATCACCGCTCACAAATCTAATTTAGCTTTCAGAATGAAAGGTTTACTGTTAAAGTCTTCATTGAATTGTATCTTAAGATTGAATTTGGCTAGTGTCAGGAACAATTTCTAAAGAAGAAGGGAACAAAAAAAAAAGTTACCACTTTCAAATAAAAAAGAAGCAAGACTGGAGCAACCAGGGCCTCCATTGATCCAAAGCATAAGAGGATCTTCCATTGGCTTGCTTTGAGACTCAACAAAATAGTAGAAAAGTTGTATCTCTTCATTCTCTCCTACACCAATGTATCTGAATACAAATATATAAATACTCAAATTATTATTAATTACTATATTCAAATACACCATTAATTTAAATATATATGAAAAGGACAATTAGTAAATGGAAATTAATAATAACTGTACAAAAAAAGAAAACTAATTTATTACCCAGTTTCAAATGTGAAAGGAAGATCACCATAACCAGGTAGACTCTCTACAATATTTCCTCCTGAGGCTGTATTATAACCAAAAACAGAAATAAGAAGAAGAAGAAGAAGGAAAGAATAATTTTTCAAACCCATAATATGCATTGCTTTGAGTTTTGATAATTTATGATATTCAAGAATGCTTTCATATGCTTTTGTTTGATGGATTGTGTAGGTGGTTTTATAAGCTCCAATGTATTATCCTAACCAATCACACCTATTAATTAGTCTAATTGGTTTCAAACCCCACCAATTTGTGGTATTTGGATGGTTTATGTACTTTACAAATGTAATTAGACAATTTTTCTACTTCAATGATTGTTGGATGTAAATATTAATAAATACAAAGTGTTATCTCTCGATAAAAGAAAATAGATCAAACAAATAACCTGAATTATATCTTAATATGAGATTTTATATCTAAGGTGCTAAAAGTGATTTTTTTTATTAATAATAAATTTTGATTTTGCGATATTGAAATTAAAAATCGTATTATTTGGTCAAAATAAAAAAAATCAACTAAACCATACTTGTCTGTTATTTTTTTTCCATAATTAGTAAATTTATTTTATTTTATTTTATTTTTTTTTTTTGTGGGGGTGGGGAATCAAAATAAGCAAAGGGAATCAAATTATATATATTTGTAATATACAAATATTCATTCCTATATATGTATATATATGTTTAAAAATTTTGATTATTTTTCAATCATTTTAAGTTTTATAAATTTTAATTTAGTTTAAATTTCATCCTAGAAAAATTTCTTTACTTTTCTCTTGTGATGAAAAGTAAAACAAAACCAATTGAATGGCTAACCCTATAATTGAAATTATTTCATCGTTACTTTATCACAAATTCAAATTTTAGGCATAATTAATTAAAAACATTTTTCTCGTTTATGGCATGTAACATGTTTAATTGATACAAAAGGTTGTTGAATTTAAATTGCCCCCTAAATAATGACTACAATTATAATTATTATTGCCATTATTAAAACATGTCAAGTAACCTATTTCTTCAATGGGCGGCAAAGGCTAGCATTTGACAAAGAAAAACCATGGGCTCTTTTTTCTTTTATATATTATGTTTTAATTGCATTTGCTAACTTTTACGAACTTTACGATAGTAGTAGGGGATTCATATAAGAAAAATATCAAAACTAATCAAACATTCAAAGCACAATAATTTATCAGGTGGGATGTGTTACGAATCAATCCCATTTTGAAAAAATATATTAAAAATATATAGATATATAATAATTTGAGTTTGACTATTTAATTGGTTAGGTATAACTTTTTAGCAATGATTAACTCAAACTAATTAAACCCAATTCATTTGTTAGCTTAACTTACACCCATTCAAATCATCTTTACCCTTTCAATTCAATTTTTATCATGGTATTATAGCAGGTCCCGCCGATTCAATTTCATTCACCCAATGTTTGTCTGGATGTCTAGTCTCAGCGGCTCAGAACCTGGTGTTGCCGCTACATTCAAATTTCAATTTTAGGGGAAAATTAAATTTTAAGTGGTCAACTGGGGATAAATTTAAAACTTTTCATTCAAATATGAATAATTTCCAATAAATTTCAAATACAAATTCAAATAATTAGTCATAGTTTCAAATATAATTTCAAATAAATAGTAACACATTTTAACCATGATTTCATATAACTAATAATATATTTTTAAATACTTTCTTCAAATAAATAGTAACTTGAAATACGATTCAAATACAAATATAAATATAACTGACGAAATATGTTTTAAAACTTCTTTTAACTAGCAATTATCTCATATTACCTTTAAACTATTTTTTTTAAAATAGATAAAAGAGAATTCTATCCTTATTTTCTTATCAACACTACGATAACTAATAACTTGAAAAACAATTCAAATACAAATAAAAATACAACTAATGAAATATGTTTCAAAAATTCTTTTAACTAGTAATTATCTCATATTATCTTTAAAATATTTTTTTTTAACAATAGATGAAAGAGGATTCAATTCTTATTTTTTCATCAACACTGTAATAATGTTAGTTCTTTTTGCAGAGTATTTGCTACACATCTTGTGGTGAGATCAACCACTTTGCCCCGCGATGCCCTACAAGGTATCATGCACCATCAACTTCATTACGGTCTACTGCAAATGTACCTAAGGATAAAGAAAGTGAAGGAGTGAAGAAGAAGGCAAAAATTCTAAGGATCCTAGTAAGGAATAGGATGCCGGTAGTAATTAGTGCAACTAAAATGATATGTATCATAGAATGCTAGTAGACTAAGTTAGAGACCTTCTAAATAGAATGTGACTATATGTTGTACTAGGTGTAGTAACAAAGTAAAAGTATGTGAATAGATGTAGATAGGCCTAATGCATACTTTCCACCCTAAACTTGGTACCATTGGTCAGTTTGCCCCCTGACCTTTGAAAATAACCAATTTAAATATGATACTTGATAAATTGCACATTATTACCCAATGGTTATCTGGTCAGCAAAGCACATAATTTGCATGCATGTTGGAGCGAGTTATCACTAAACCATAAATTGACATGGACTAAAAATTATTTTTTTATTAAATTGAATATTGTAACGGTAAAATTCTTAAATCCCCAATTTCTTATTTCCCAAAATCCCTAAACGCATTCTCTTTGCACCTTATGTTAAAGCTTTCTCTGCCTGTCCCGCTCTATGGAACTCACTTAATCTTGGTCTATCTAACTTGATCTTAATCTATCAACCTCACTTCTCTCTCGATGGAGCAATTCCCAACTGAATATTCCATTCCCCATTGCGATTGTGGACAAGCGGCAGTCTTGAAAGCAAGTTGGACAAACGCAAATCCAAGGAGACGCTTCTTTAGATGTGCTAAATATCGGGTTAGTTTGATTGATTTGTTTTGTGTTTGAAAAATATGGTGTTGGGTTTGTCTATGAAATATGAAAGCTAGGGTGTGAATTTGATTTGAAATGAAACTACTGAGATAAGCATTTATGTTTAATATAAATTGGGTAACTGGGTTTTATTTTATGAGGTTTAAATTTGGTATTGAAATTGAAACTGGAATTCATATTTGTGTGTTCATGTTTGACAGATATGGGCTTAGCATTTATATTAGAATTAAAATTGATGTTGTAATTTAAATTGAAATATTGGGTATATGATTCATTTGCATGAAAATTTTATTATTTTTTCTTGCAGAATGCTGGGTCTTGCAGATTTTTTAGCCAGGTGAATCCTCCTGTACCTGAACATTGCAAGCATGTTATTCTTGGTTTATTAAGAAAGGTGAAGCATAATGAAGAACAGAAGAAAAGAACAATTGCCAGGTTGAAGTGAGTTGTACTGGGAAAATGTGTTGTATTGCTATTGAAATTGAAGCATAAATTATATGCTTAAGATGTTTGAAGTGCAATAGGGGATAAACTTTTGGTGCAATTTTGTGTAGCAGTAATGTAGGCACTTCAATTTCTATTTAGTTTTCAGGCACCAAATTTTGAAATATGATTGTAGTGAATTATTAGTTTGATTTGTACAGGTTCATTTGATATCTAATTTTGTTGTATTTTATTTTTAATTTAATACAACATACACATACCACAATATAAAATACAAAAATACCACT
The DNA here is from genome assembly GCA_947687605.1 of Reutealis trisperma. Lineage (NCBI taxonomy): Eukaryota > Viridiplantae > Streptophyta > Magnoliopsida > Malpighiales > Euphorbiaceae > Reutealis > Reutealis trisperma. Next base: position 903,197 of record CANTUT010000077.1, on the reverse strand, counting down.
GGTTATACAACAACATGAAACGGATACCATTAACACAACTAGATTGACATTAGTAGATGAAAATATCATAGTGTTTAATAAATTAGCAATTGAAAATTTAGTGTACCTAAAAATTGAGCATATGGTAAGAGTGGTTATAATATTATCACTCCACTCAAAATACATAGTATTTGTTAGTAACAACAATTAATGGAATAAGATATAAGTAACACCTAAACAAAAATAATTTGAGTTTCATTAATTGCAATACAAAAATCCAAAAGTAGGCTGGCTATGACCCTTCATATATTAGAGCTTTGCTGAGTTCCTCCTTGACCAAAGTGATTGCTGCTTTGTGACTGATTTTGTGCTGGAGCATTGGTGTGACTTATCCTTCCAACTTATTGCCTAGTTTGGACCTGCCTGACTTGAGCTTGTTGTTGTAGTTGTCTTGTACTAACTATTTTTTATTTTTCCATTTAACAGTAGCAAGCTTGAATCCAATATCACCAATTGCATCTGCTGACCTTGTTATTCTGGTTTGATTGCTGATAGTTCTTGATGCTCCACTTGGCTACTGAAATTGAATATGTATAAATTAGTCTACCTTTCGCACACATTAAGCTAAATACTACAACAATCAATGCCTGCATTACTTACATGAAAAGTAACAACACCATTGTCACTATAGTTTACACCATATCCCTTGCAAACTTTTTGTCTTTTATATTGTGAACGAGCAGCAGCATTCCCTACACTTGTAGCCTTCCTTCTTCCAAAACTACCAACATTTTCTATTGCACCTCTACCTTCCCTCTCCCTTATGCAGTAACTTAAAAAAAAATGTAAAATCATCATTAAACACCAGCAACAACCAAAAAAATTAGTAGTTCCTTTCAATTAATTCAATACATATCTATATGTATGCCTGGATGACTATTTATTGTACCTCTGCCCCTCCCTCTTCCAGAACTACCAACATTTTCTACTGCACCTCTACCCCTCCCTCTCCCTTATGCAGTAACTAAAAAAAAAAATGTAAAATCAGCATCATTAAACATGAGCAACAACAAAAAAATTAGTAGTTGCTTTCAATTAATTCAATATATATATATATATATATATATATATATATATATATATATATATATATATATATATATATATATATATATATATATATATATATGCCTGGATGGCTATCTGTTGTACCTTTGCCCCTTCCTCTCCCTCTTCCTCTTCCAAATCCAGATACATTTTTGGCAGTACTTACAGATGCATCTAGATTGTTGCAACTTGCAGGTTGAGTAGGAATGCTTCTACTTGCATTTTGAGCTGGATTATAGCTGCTTGAATATGGAGCTGGATTGTGGCTGCTTGCAGGCTGAGTTCAATTTTGGTTATTTGCATATGAAGCTGGATTGTGGCTACTTGCATATTGATTTTGTGCCTATCAACAAACAATATATTATGTAACTATATAAATAAATGATTAGTATGATAAGAAAGCAATGAACATTAATACCTGATTTTCTCCTCCTTTAGTTTGCACACATCCTTTTTTATTATGTCCAGTACACTTACATATGTTGCATGTCATTGAAATTCCTCTCCTTGACAATTTACCTATTTTTTTCCCTTCATCTGGGTCCTTCTTTCTATGCCTTTTGGGTCTCCCAGACATTTTTTTTCTCCTTTGGTGGCTCAATAGGACCCTTTCTAGACTCTTCCCATAAGGCCATACCTCTCACAGGTTGAATGGGATTGCTATATGCCTTTAAATAAGTCTCTTTCCTATACCAATGTGCAACATTGTCATCAGGATTCATACCTATATGATTCATTGCACATGCTACATGTGCACATGGTATCCCCTTAAGCTCTCATGATCTACATGTGCACTTTTGCAACCTTAAATCTACTGTATGTCCATATTTACCATCCAATATCTCAAATCCACCTCTCCATTCCACACAATACTACAATTCATAGACCAATCTTTATTTTGTTGCAATTTTGACGGTGCCATAGGAGAGATATCACTTATCCATGTATTTGCAAACTCCTTCATTTGTGTAATTCTATTCATTATTTTCACCCTTATTTCTTCCAGCATACTAATAATGCTCTTCATCCTACTATCTATCCATTAAAAGTTTCTGACATATTATTATCTATTGCATCACACTTACACACCAAATTAAAGTAAGCCCTGCACCAAGTGGTGTGATTATAATAAATTAGATCTTCTATGATACAATTACCTAATTTTGCAAGCTCTTTCAAATTATCTTTAAACAGAGCCTCAAACAGTGACCATTCACACTCCCAAAATTTCTTTCTCCTCTCTACACCTCTCCATTTTTTTGACCAATTTTGCCAAACATGCCTTGCACACATTCTATGTTCTGCCTCAGGCAATTCTTCATTAATTGCATATTATAATCCCTGTAAAGAAAGACACAATAATGTATTAAATTGTTGCCAAGTGGAAAGTTAAAAGTAAATGCATAAATATAATCTATAATGCATGAAAGTGAGTACTTATACCTTTTGCATATCAGTCACAATAGTCCATCCTTCACTACTAATGATTCCTAGGTCTTGCTTAACAATTGAGATAAACCACTTCTAATTTTTTTTATTCTCAACTGCAATAATAGCCCAAGCTATTGGATACATTTGGTTGTTTCCGTCTTTAGACACAACAACTAATAATTGACCCTTGAATGGACCCTTCAAGAAGCATCCATCCATTCCCAAAATCTGCCTACACCCTTCAAGAAAACCCTTTTTTACAGCATTAAAACATACATACATCTTCTTAAACCTGGAGGAACTATTTTCTAATGTCTTTGTTTTGACAAAGCATGTACTTCTTAGATTTGATTTATTTATCTCATCAATATAATCATGCAGCAGTTGGAACTCTACTCTGTAATGACCCATCACACCAACCAATACTTTTGCCTTTGCTCTCTTACATATTGTCTTCCCTACATATAGCTTCAATTCTTCCTTGCACAAATTTTGAATTTCACTTAACTTTATGGTAGGCTGAGAACTAATTCTTGCTTTGAAATGTTTAGCAAGAAAACTGGAATTGCAGAATTTTAATTTATTTATAGTTGAGCATTTATGGTGTGGGATATATGTCTTAACCTTGAAATTTTCAGTACCTTTCTCCTTGCTACCATATAATAACCAAGGACAACTATCTTTGCATGTAACTCTGACCCTATCAAGATCATTCACCTTGAACTTAAGTGAAACCCTCTTTAGTATCCCATACTTTCTCACTGCCTTTCTGAATTGCTTGGCATTCACAAATATCATTCCATGCTGGAAAACAGGTTTTGCTGTATCAGGATCATAGTACACATTCTGCTTCCTTATTGTTTGAACATTAGAAAAATCTTCATCATCTTCACTGTCATTTTTGCTATCAGGATCATAACTATCAATATAATCTTCATCACCCCCTAGTCTTCCATTATCTCTATGAGTCCTCCTGTCATTATTTTTAAAACTAATATCTGCTCCTGCCTCACCAAGTGGAGTGTCTTCTACTTGAGTTGATTTTTTATTTTTTGTTGTTTCCCTTTTGTACTTTCTAATACTCTCCCTTGCAGCTATCTGTTCTTCATCCACATCACTTCTTTCCAAGGGCTCTTCACATATATCTTCTGTACTATCAGCATCTGTGCTATCTTCAGGTTCTTCTTGTTCTGTTTCTTCCTGGTCTATAGAACTATCACTGCTACTATCATTTTCACTAATAACTTCACTTGCTCTAACCCCTCTACAAGACTCATACTTATTTACTTCCACATTACTGCCACCACCTTCTAAATTTGCCCTCCTCCACTGAGAGTTGACTGTAAGCACCTCATTTACTCTAGATCTATCTTCATGTAATCCAGTTGCTGAATTATTCCTATAACTATTATCAACACCATCACAGTTTCCATCATCTCGTACAACTTCATTTACAACTTGATTGACAACTTCACTCTGGATACCTTATAAAAGATTAACATTATCATAATCAAGAAGAACTGGAACATCATTAGGATGTTGGACATACACATGCAGCACATCCCCACCTTTTGCTTCATTTAAAACTTCTAATAACACATTGTCACTCTATAACAATTTATAAGATCACACCCCCCCAACTATAATCTTCAAATAGAATGCTTCAACCTTGTTATAGCTAAACCCTCCACAATATCCGTCTAACTAACACAGTGATAACTTATCAGTGTCCAACTCTAGAGTGATAACTTCAGCACCACCAATATACTTAGGGTTTGGGTGCAATACCAAAATTTAACAAATATACATATAATTTAAAAACCAGTTCAAAACATATAAACAAACAGAAGTAGAATTCTTAGCATAAATACCAACTGTATAAATATTTTTCACCAACAACCAAACCCCCAACTTTTTTACCAACTTTACTACTGAATGCGACATATCTACCACATAATACAAAATTAATCACCCAAAATTTCAGCCAAATCAATAGCCCCCAATTTTCAATTTTATTACAACAAAAACCCTAATAGTAAACATTAACGATATTGGTTTACCAAATCCTTTTAGAATAGAAATTTCCAACCAGTCGAACACCTAGTTAATGCGAATTAACAAAAAAAATTAAAAATTTCAAGATTTTCAAACCCAACTTACCAATATTTGCTTCGACTTCAATATCAATGTTTGTCGCAAATCCCAACTACAAACCAAAGCTTCTACTTGTTAAAATTGAAACTTAGCGCAGACAAGAGTTATTGAGTATGAGAATCTATGAAGAATCCGTTGTTATTGCAAGTGAAATACTAAGATTATCGAAGGAAGTTATTAAGATTTAGAGTTCTGCACTTCATGTTTCTAAAATCAAAGTAAGGGTAATTTTGGTAATTTTTGTTTTCTTAAGTTAGATAATAAGTATCCACTCTTCCACGTGGAAAAAAAATATATGATTTGGACTTTTTTCCATCTCAGCATGTGTGCAAATTACGCTCTTTGCTGACTAGACAACCAGGGGGTAATAATGTGTAATTTGTCAAGTATCATATTTAAAATGGTTATTTTTAAAGGTTAGGGAGCAAACTGACTAATGGTGCCAAGTTTAAGGGGGAAATATGCATTAGGCCACGTAGATATGATAACTATATGTGAAAAAAGTAGAATGTGACACGAGACTGGTAGAGAGGCCTAACATAAGCTATGAAGATCTATCTGAAAAATTCTTTTTATATGAAAACAATGATAAACTATGTATAAAATTTATATGAATATATAAAGCAATAAATTATTATATTAAAGGTTTGTTTAATTTAAATTGATTATATTTATTGATTATTTATAAAATTGCTGTAAGTATTGCGTTGTGACACGATGCATTTAAAAATATTTTTCTCTACTAATGTGAAATCTCCACTTCACACTTAGTGTTATAAGTCGTGAGTGACAGCTAGCATTCCATGTCACGACTACCTAATTAGAAATGAATGTTTATAGTTGATAACTTTAAACATCACATGGACCATCGATCATAAATCATCATGCACAAAAATCCCTTCATTAAAGATCTCAATCTCGGCTAGGGTAATGGTTTATGTCAAACCCTAATGTGCCACGATTCTATGTCCTTATCTCGGTTCTAATTCTTGATGATATTAGATTCCCACTAAAAACTCTTTCTAATGAATCTATCTGTCCTAGTTAGGAGCTTTAGTTATCAAGAATAACTAGCTAGTATTGGATCTTAACCTTGTTTACTTGAGATAATGAATTCTATCTTGGCAATCACTTATCTTTATACATAAAAAATTAGAAATACCACATGCCATATATCTATACATGAATAGTACGTCTATGTAAGTAGTAATAAATCCTAACTACCTATGTATGAGATAAAGTATCTAAGGATTATATGCACTATTATGACCTAGATGATAAATAATTGACAAGTAGTAATACCCTATATTATTATCATCTAACGTCACTGTTTGACACTATTTGACTATTCATCCTATGAATATCCACGTGTTTGTATCGACATAACATGTCAAACAACATGAGACTCACTACCTCTATAATCATCTATATCACATACTGATTATAGAAAACAAACAGAGGTGATGGTCTTCAAGAATTAATGATGCCCAGTCATTAATCCTATGACCATGAACATATTTAAAATATTTATACAAGAGCGATCTATCTCTGATATTCTTAACATTTGAGAATAAATCCTCTTATAAATACTTAAAGACTACATTCAATAATATGAAACTTTTTTTACATTATGAATATATCATGATGCCATTGGAAATTAATATCTACTATTATATAACTATTATATGGCTCCTAGGGCACATACTGCTATCAATCAGATAAAATAGCTTAAAGGCGACCTTGTTCTGATGAGAAGATGATTGAGTTAGTAGGGCTCCAGTTAAAGAAGGAAACATGGGACTGGCTTAAAAGAAATATAGAAAACCATTTATACGGAGATGATCCGCCCTCTTAGGCCGAATTTAAGCAAGAACTACTATATCAATTCTCGTCTGAAGGTGAGAGACAAAATAGAGCCCTTTAATTTAAGCAGTTGAAGTAAAAGTCAGGAATGTCGGTAGGAGATTATTTGAAGGAATTCAACCAACTAAGCAAATATGCTCCCCATATTGTGCCAATGGAGGTGAGCCGGGTAGATAGATTTTGAAGAGGATTGATAGCCCCACTTTATAACATGTTTGTTGCCATAAACTTTCCAACAATGGTGAAGCTAATAAATAAGGCAAAGTTGATGGAAGCTCATCATAAAGTAGAAAGAATTGAAAGGGTAAAGAGGGAACAAAAGAATAAAAGCAAGAGTAAGGGGCAAGGAGGACAAATTAGAGGAGGTAAGGCAAGTACACAATTGAAGGCCCCTGAATAGTCAACTACTAGTATTGATCAAGACAGGCCCTGAGGGGGAATTCAAAACAAAGGACAATCAAGAACTGTATCAGTAGCTTCTGCACCTGTAACTAGGAGTGCATATAGATTTGGCCAGTAAAGTCAAGCAATTCCAACTTGTGAAACCGGTGGAAAAAGACATCAAGGAGTTTGCAAAAGGGCAACTAGGGCAATTCTTAAATGTGGCCAAATGGGCCATTTCATAAAAAATTGTCCAACACAGGGGAATCAAAGAACTCAAAGCATTGCCTTACAATCGACTATGCAAGTGAATAGCACTGATAGCAAAGCCCCCACTAGAGAAGCAAAGGACAAGGATAATGAAATACCCCGAATTTTTAATTATTTTATAAAATTTTATTTTCGTACAGAAATATATTATTTTATCATTTTCCTTATTAAAATAAGATTTGAATTATATTTTATTAAATTATAAATATTCATATTATTTGAATATGTATTAATTATGGCAATTTTGATACAATATTACAATATTATATTATTATGATTATGTTAATGTGGATTTTTGGAGAATTGTATTTTGGATTATATTTTGATATTTGAGTATTAATAAAGGTATTAATTATATTATAAGTGTGATTATAGTATTTTATCGAAAGTTTGGATTTCCGATATAATTACTATAATTATTGTAAATAATGATATTGATATATATTCATGAGTATATGTTGTAAATTATTATTAATATGTAAATTATGAATTATTGTTAATTTTTATTATTATTACTATCATTTGTATTATTATGATTATTGGTGGTATTATTATTATTATTATTATTATTATTATTATTATTATTATTATTATTATTATTATTATTATTATTGGTACTATTATTATTATTATTATTGTTATTATTTTGTATATATATAGGATATATATATAGTATTATATGTATAGTATATGGTTCAGTATATATATATATAACAAATCTGTTTTAAGTTAAAAGAAGTAAAAAAGGAAAGCTGTGATTGGTTGGGAAAGAAGCCAAAACGGTGAGTTTTGGGTGAAGCAAAAATGGGACAGAAGCAGAGGAGAGAGGAGAGAGAAAGGGAGAGGCCGAGAGAGAGAGAGAGAGTGCTGGAGGTGTTCCGACGCCACCACCGCTGGGTAGTAGGAGGACTGGCGACCTCGAGGGAGGTGGCAGCGCGACGATCGGCGGCGGCACGGCGACGTACGCGAGGAGAGAAGGACCGCCGGCCACCGTAACTTCAAATCCATTTTTCGGCCGATTCCGGTAGCGAAATCTGGGGATCTTGGTGCCGTTTTACTCCTGGAGATGAGAGCTTCACTTTGGTACCTGCCTTGCCCCCTGAGGACCACCGGAGGAGGAGATCGAAAAATACCAAACCGTGACTTTGGAGGCATTTTTCGGTGGCTGGAGGGCGAGTGTCGACGAGTGATGACTGTTTTTGGGCTCCTGGGGTTGAGATGAATCTGCTGGTGTGGGGTTTCCCCTAATCCGCCACCACCGGCGGCGGCGCGTGGTGTCGGCGCGTGGGGAGGTGCAGTAATTCTATTTCGATGTTCTGGCACGATCCTCGATGTCTGTATATTCAAAAATTGTGAAGGTTAACCTGAAACCCTTGTATTTCTGTTGGTATATGAGTTAATCTATGTTTAGTGATTTTTAGGGTATTTGTTAGGTTATCGAGTCGGTTATGGGGTTGAGTGTAATTCTTATCATGTTCATGTTCTCTGTTGCGAGGTGTCGGTGTCTGGCATCTTCCTGGTTCCAAGGCTACTCTTCTGAGGGAAGCCGGTCGGAAGCGTCGACAGTTAGGTGAGTGATACTCACTGATATATTATTCTATTTCCATTTCATATGCATTGTTGTGTGTATATATATACGTATATTATGCATTACTATCGCATCTATAAGCATGTGATATTTGACTGTGAGTGATTAATTGATATTTTGTATTCTGTGCCATGTTATGGTTGTGATTGATGGATGGAGGTCGGGAGGATACAGTACCACCTAAGATTATTGGGATTGTTATGGATTATGATGAGATTTAGAAGATGAGCTATGATTGGTGGATGTCGGCCGGGCCTGCTCATCGCCAGGGCTGCTGTCAGTCGGGTCAAGGCTGCATGGTACAGACCAGTGACTGCTGGGCCCCTTGGATATAAGAGACAGATTAATTGGATTCAGAGAGCCAGAGTAGGGGGATCGGCTCCCCATATTGAGTACTGAGTATCAGTGTGGTACTGTGGACCATACCCCATCCTTGCTTGATTGGATGATTTGTCTGTCTTTATGACACGGTGCATATCATGTGCATTAGATTCTATCTGTTAGATACTAGTTTAATATATTAGCTGGTATCATTCACTGAGTCGAACGTTCATTCCTGTTCATCTTGTTGCTTTCAGGTCAGGGAATGAGTTGGGAAGGAATTGTAATTGAGTATACTGCCAATTTCCCTTCGGCAGTGATTTGTATTAATGAGATATTAAGAATGTATATAATAGAAGTATATTTGTAATTGTAACTCTAGAACTCCGCAATGTTACATTTTGTAGTTGAGCTTTTTGTATTATTTTCAGTTATGTAATCTTTGGGGTTAAGCAGAACCTTTCTGTAATTTATGATTTTCTAGCAATTATGGAATAAATGATGTTGGGCCAATTTGACAAAGTTATGTTATGTTGTGATTTCATTTGGTTCTGCTTACCTTGTTTGGGCCCATAGCCCTTTCCAGTTGGGCTTTTCAGTTGTGTGATGTGGGCTTTTTGTCTTGTGGTATGGGTTAGGCTTACTACGGGCACTGGTAGCCACGTGCATGTCCCGTGTCCTAGTGCCGGTCACGTGCCCTCGGGATCGGGGCGTGACAGATAAACACATGGGACTGTACAAGTAGGGGAAAGAGGAGAAAGAGGCTGAGTCTTTGCATTGCATCAGCAAGAAGCTGGAGCATCAAATACAGCAGTGATAGGTATTATTCCTATCCAATCCATTAATGCTCGCTATTTTTTTGATTTAGTTGCTACACACTCGTTCATATCTCCGTATTCAATCCTTTATTTGTTGTTCTTATAATCTATTCATGGAATCATTATCTACTAAAAATTCAGCTGCATTTCTCCTAAAATCAAACTAATTCCCTTAGAAAAAAATCAACAAATTCAACTCAATTAAGCAGCAATAATTTCCACAACTCAATTATCCAACTCGGACCTCCAATACCAAGAATAATCCCATCCTCCATCATCATCCATAATCAAGGTCCTATAATAAAATTCATATCTAATTTATTTACTCATTTACTACTCAAAAAATCATTAAATTCCTTATAAAATATTTCTTTTTGACTTTCAGTTAAAAATAACTTAAAACTTATGTAAAATATAAACTCATAACTTATAGAGAAATTCGTTAATTATAATAATTCGCATTTCACATTAATTATTTGCTTATAATAACACTAATGAAAATATTTGAATTAAATTAACTATGTACTTGAAAATTATATGATTTATATACCTAGATATATCAAAAGAGAATTATTTAAATAATTTAAACTTTTTATGAATTTATTTAGAACAATTTTATATATACGATTATGGTAAATTAAATTGATTTTATTAAATCCCAGTGGTTATTTGAGGGGCTATTAAAAATTAATCCCACATCGAAAAAATATACTAAAAATATATGGGTATATAATGATTTAGATTTGACTACCTTAGTTAGGTCTAACTTTTTAACAATGATTGACCCAAACTCATTAAACACAATTCATTTGTAGGCTTAATTTACACTCATTTAAGTCATATCTACCCTTTCAATTCATTCGCTCAGCATCTATCTGGATGTCCAGTCTCAGCAGTCTAGAGTCCGATATTGTCGCTACATTCAAATTTCAATTTTGGAGAAAGAAATTCAATTTCAAGTAATCAACTAAGCGTCAAAGTCAAATCCCAGTTTCTAGTTGAGAGGGAGTGTTAAGAATTAATCACACATTAGAAAAATATACTAAAAATATATAGATATATAATGATTTGAATTTGACTTAATTAATTAAATTTAACTTTTTAGCAATGGTTAACTCAAATTTATTAAACCTAATTCATTTATGCGCTTAACTTGCATCGATTCAAATCACCTCTATCCTTTCAATTCAATTTCTACCAAGATAATAGTTTTTTTTTTTAAATATTGTGTCATCTATTACTCAGAAAAATATGCATTTCTTATTAAACTATGTCTTAATGTGTATTTGAGATAATGGTTTGGTGATAAAACAAATTCACCCGATTATTTCATTTAAATTTAATCATCTCAAAATAAATGATGTTTAAAATTAATTTTAATATTTTAATCGAATTCTATGAAATGAAATTAATAATTAATAATGGTATAATCATTTATGAATATATGAATAAATAGACATAGTAATTTGAAATTTAATTATCCTTTTGCAAGAGGTCAAAACAGCCTATCCACAAATTATTGTATAGAATTATGAAACCATAAAGTATTGCTTATGGAAAATTTAAACCATATAGTAAGACTCAATTAAATTTATTATAAAGTCGTTTTTGCACGTTTAACAAATGCTTTGGTTTTCCCTTAAAAAAAAAAAAAAAAAAAAAAAAAAAGAGACAATTTTTTTTATTTCAAATTGTTTTGTCCATGATTTTGAGGTTCCACACTTCCATTATTTTTTTTTTATTTTTAAAATAAATATATACACACTTACAAAAAGAGAGAGATGTTTATCTTTTATTTTAATATATATTTGTGGCAACATTTATTAAAATTAACTCATAGGCCTTTGGGAAAATGTGCATAATATGATCTATATATGTTTTTTTGTTTTTTTCCTCTACCAAATGACAGGATAGTCAAGCCAGACATAATTATATTCGATTTTTTATTTATAATAATTACAGATGTTTTTGAATAAATTTAACTACTCATTAAAAGAAATTGTTTTCTCTAAATCAGTCCAATGATCTATTATGATTATTATTATTATTATTATTATTATGTTTGGTCACATTTTTATATTTAGTGTGTACATTTAAAATATTTAGTGTTTTTGAATGATATTGTTTTGCTTAAAAATATACAACTTGCATTTGTAGAGAATCTTATAAATTTATTGGAAACAATTTGCCAAAACTAGGAAAAAAGAAAAAAAAAAAAAAACACAAATAATTCTAATTAAATAAGCAATTTTTTAATATGGTACGGCTTTCTCTTCCTGCCCTTCTTTCTTTCTCGAAGGGCTCTGAGGGGGAAGTCCATAATCTTCTTTCCAGGATCAAACTGGGTAACTCCTTATAAGACGTTCATCTTCTCTTCTTCATCTGCACCTTCAATACAGCAGAGTTGGGGGGAATGGATAAATATGTAAAAAACTTTAATTAGACAAGAACAGGCATCGAATCAGCTAATTAATTATACTCTGGGGGCATGCCTCACCCAAAAGCCGAAAAAAGATGTTTTGTCCAATCAGTCAAACTACCTGTTCAACTTATTAGACCAGTTGAACCGTAAATCGATAATCTGACTAATTCAATCACATGGCCAATTTTTAAAATATTGATATAATTAAAAAAGTTTTTTATTCATTTTTTGGATAAATTTAACTTTAACTAAGGCTCATACTTGAGTTCTGGATACCAAACAAGCCCATTTAAAAAAAAAATTAGCAATATATATATATATATATATATATATATATATATATAACATGAAACCTCCCCCTCCACCCACCCCCCTCCTCCTCTTCTCTCTTTCCAATTATATCTTTTTCCTGTTTTCAATATTTATACATAGAGTTTATAAGATAAAATTAATCTCCAAAATTATTAATTTATTAAAATATTGGAATTATACAAAATATACTTGAAATTTGAACTTTATATTATTTTTTAGGTTATATAAAATATAATAAACATGTAAATATTATAAAAATCTTTTGTACGACTTATAGCATTATTAACCTTTAAAAAAGTATAGGTAGAAATTTTTAAGATTTTTTTATTAAAAAAGAAAATTAATGAATTATTTTTATTATTAAAAAATACATAAAAATAAATAATTGAAATACATAGATAATGTAGCAATTTTAAAATTTTCAAAGTTTTATAGTATATGATAAAATACTATTTAGTCACTGAAATTTGTCTTAAATAATAATTTTGTCATTATAATTTGAAAAAGTCACTTTTCAGTACTTAAAATTTGATTTTGTTACAATATATAGTATTTTCGTTACTTTTTCTATTAAAATTTTATAAAAAATCTAAAATACCTTTTATTTACAATTAAATTTTCTATTCTCCATATTTCTTTCAAAAACAAACCCAAACCCTCCTCCTCCGAGCTTTTTCAGAAATTTTCTGTGGTTAGTTTGAATTCTTCATGTGAATGAGATGGTGACTATAATTTTATGGGCATCCCATCTTCTGTCTGTGTAATTGTTTGAAGTTAATGGATATCATTTGGTGAGTTGTTACCTAAAGTAGATTGGAAAATTACACGACATTTAGGAAAATTACAACTTTCATTATAATGTATCCATCCAAAACTAAAAAAAGAAACTATAATATTTGCAAGTTCAATGGAAAGAAACCCAAAAAAAAATTAAAAGAAGAAAATGTTATACATTATTGTAATTCTGACCAACAAAAATAAGAAAGACATTGAATTGATTTCTGCTGATTTCACAGGTTCAACCTCTCCCTAAAAATTTGATTTCATAAAAAAATTGTACTCCCTCCATTTTAAAATATTTATCGTTTAAAATTTCAGCACATAAATTAAAAAAATTATTAAATTGTTAAAACTTTCATTATAGTGTATCCATCAAAAACTAAAAATATAAACTATAATATTTGCAAGTTCAATGGAAAGAAACTCAAAAAATTTTAAAAGAAAAAAAATATTACGCATTATGCAGATTTTGACCAACAAAAATAAGAAAGACATTGAATTGATTTCTACTGATTTCACGGGGAAAAGACAAACTCTTGGGGTTCAAATTCTCTCCCTAAAAATTTGATTTTGTCGAAAAATTGATTCGCCATTCATTTCAAAATATTTGTCATTTAAAATTTCAGCATATAAATTAAAAAAGTTATTAAATAGTCATAATTTTAAGATAAAAAGACTAAAATACTCTTTATTAATTTTGATGTAAACAAAAAAAAATAATTAGTGCAAATGTTTAATTCGAGAATAAATAAAAAGTAAAATTATAAAATTATAAAAAATATTTTTTAAAAATATTAAAATAATAAATAAATTAAAAAAATTTTTAAAATGACATATATTTTAAAAGGGATGAAATATCTTTTACCCATATCATCATTGCTTATATACAAGAATGTCAAAGTCAGTCCATTCAGCAGCTTAATTTGGACATCCACTGCCTCCTAGCAGGAGGAGTTAATTTGGACAGTATTAAATTTAGTATTGATCATTTGATTGTTAAACAAGATTTTAAAATTTGTTTAACAATATTAAAACTAAACGTGTCTCTCAACCATGGTTTCATCTAAAATTTTGAGGGTTTAATATGTTATTTATTCATTATATATATATTAATGGGAATCATTTAATACACACTAATATGATTATTATTTAGCAATACGAGTATGATATATTAATAAAAAATATTATTATTATATTTTTTTATTTTTTATTTATTAATGTAAATTATAAATATATTGTTTAAAAGATTATTATTTTATATTTGTTCTATTTTATTAATGTAAATTATTGGTATATTATTTTTTACATTATTTATATTTCAATATATTTAGAACATTATTAATAATTTTTATAAAATTTATTTTTTTGTATAAATTTTTTATTTTTGAGTGTAAATTCTTGATTGAATTTTACAATTTGACTATGTTTTGTCTTTATATATTTATTTTCAAAAAATTAAATAATGGTTTTGTATAAAAATCTAAATGAGTTTAATAGCAAACAAGACAATCCAGATACTTCTTGATATTATTTTTGATAGTAATTAATTAACATTATGGTATATTTATATTTTTTAATTTTGCTTTATTTACATAGAATAGGAATTTTTTTATCACTTTATTCATCTTGAATAAGATGATTTTTTCCCATCATGAACTAATAAAATAAGACCGATTTATTATTATTAGTTATATAATTTGAATTTAATTTATTGTTATTATTTATATAATTTGATTGTTCTAGACATAATTATACTTATTTAACTATTAATTAATTTAATGTATTATATTTTAGACGTTATATTTTATTTCTTGTTGAATATATCAATTTGCTAATTATTTTTGAAAATTTGTAGTAGCAATAATAGATTCAGTCCAATTTCTTTACATTAATTCCGATACTAATATAATATAATACGTAAAACTGTTATTTAAAACTCTACTCTCAACTACTATGATTTCATAGACTTCCCAAGATATGAAACAATTTTGTATGTATTTGCAATAAATAAAAAAAAATTCTTTCTAAGATAAAAGAAAAATCTCGTAGAGAAATATAACGAATATGCTGCCCTTTCCCATTTTGATTCTTTTATCCTCTCAAAACCACATTATTTGTCCCAAGTCTAAACCCACTTGGCTCCACCCTTTTCTTTTCTCAACAAGTTCTAGAGCGGGCTCTACCCAGTTATGTTTTAAAGGTAATTAATCACTTCTTTAACCCCCATTTTTCAGGAAAAAAGGGCAAACCTTTTTGCTAAATTTTGTATTTTGTTATAGAAATAAAATTGTGTAAAGAAGAAGAAGAAAAGTGTAAAGAAAAGCAAGTCCAAATCGAGTATTTTGGGTATTACATACTGCGAAATATGGGGTTATTATGAAGAGTGTATTTTGGGTATTATAAAGTTATTTTCTTTTTTTCTATCTTTTTAAATTTTTTGACAGAAATAAAGATTTTGCAGAAAAAAAAAAACGATGGAATAACTATTTAATATAACAAAATAAAACTATGGAGACTAAATAGTAACTTTTTAAAATTATATAGACGAAGTTATTATTTTAAACAAATTTCAAGAACTAAATAATACTTTACTCATAACAGATTTTTAATAAATTAAGTGAAAAATTTTTTGTAATTAATTTTTTCTTGTTTATTTTAATTTTAAAGTGAAAATAATTATTATTTTTTTATGTGAAAAGTAAATGTTTTAAACTTGCTCTTCCACCCCTAATAAAATTATTTTAGATTCATCTCTACTGGAAATGACTTAAGCCTATGTTTGTTTGAGTAGAGGGATTTAAAATTTATAAAAAATATTGTCTAGATATTTTTTTTTCTATCTTATATCTAGACTAATAAATTATCTCAATTCCAATTCTTTCACTTTTTTGTCATATCAAACAAATACAATCTAAATGTTATTAAATTAAAAATTTGTCAATAAAAAAAATATTCTTATTTAAATTAAATCTATATAAACCACTCTTACATATCACGGATTAAATAAAATAAATTATGTTTGAATAAAATCCTATCAAAACTTATAGAATTGCAAATAAACTATAAATATAGTAATAATACAAGCTATGCAAGCTACTAAAGTTGTTGTTATTATTATTATTATTATTATAACTACGGGGCAAAAAGACCAGAAAAACTAAATAATACAAACTCTATATCTGAGAAATAGTGGCTCTTCACAAGTTTGTACAAATTTAGGATTTGAAAAAGATGAAGAGGTTCATTTCACTCATAGTATGAAGAGACCACTTGATCGTCCTTTAACTTTATTTTGTTACAATAAAACCCTCCAATTTTAATTTTCATAATGTTATAATATTTTTAATAAATCTGATTTATATTTTTAACCTAAAATTTGTAGTAATTTCAATTTTTCTCCCCAAAACTTTTGAAAAATTGACATTACGATTCATATCTTCGTTTATGGATTATATTTTGAAAGGAAATTCTTTGATCTCTAGAAGAGTGCATAATAAACACTTTTTGTCAAAGAAAGAAGAGATCACCCAACTATACACTAGGAATATACTTAAACTTGTAGAAAGATGAGAAACAAAAAAAAGAACTTAAAATATAATTTATCTTCTTAAACTGTCTAGATAATTTTAAAATTTCTAAATATACAAAAATAGTTGAGAACAATAAACTAGGTAGAATAAAAATATCATTTTTTTAAAGAATTAACATTTATAAGATATGATATGTCTTTGGTAGACTTAACCTCAAGTAAAGAACACATACAAGATTATTTAATCTGTAAAGAAATCACACTTTAGAAAAATGACTTTTTTCTAACTTACTGAAAAATTTCCTAGAACTTCATGGTGGAATTGTCTAGATAGAGAAAGATGTTAGCCCCTATAGAAAATGGGAGGATTCGGAATAACAAAATAAGAAAGTGTAGATTCAACCCCCCTATTGTGTTGACTTCATTGGTATATTTGCATAATAAAGTGAGCCATCTCCTAGACTAATTATACGCAAAAGAAGAGTTAGTTGATTCACCAGGACAAAAGAAAGTCTTGGCTGATGAGGTAAGTGTTGAAAAATTATGTATTTTAGCTCATTAAGTGGCCATTTTGAGGACCAAATTCAGGTGAATCTCACAACTTGATTATGAGATGTTGATTCGAATTTGTATTTTTTGATGTAAGGACTATGAATTTAAGTATTCATATATGCAAAATAGCGAATGAGTGAATGAGAACTTAAAACTCAAAGTCCGTTCCTAGCTAAGGAAAAGAAGAAGGAAATGTGAGTAATCCCACATTAGAAAATTACAAGAGTACAAAAGGCTTTATATTGAAACGCTCATCATTTCAATGATAAGTAAATAGCTAAAGAAGCTCTCTCTTGCGCACACAATGTAGGCAATGCAAATCCATAATATGAACCAATGGTCAACATATGAGCGCGACCTACTTATACGAATGTTGAATCGAAATGCAATGGTCTAAGCCTAGCTTAGTTTTGCAATTTTCCAAATATTTTTTTATTTATTTCCAGAATTCTTCTAGAATATGGTTGTTGAGTTCAAATGTTATAGAAAAATATTAGAGTTATAGAATTAAAATTTGTTGTTACAGATTTTAATTCACAAGCTTTAATATAGTTTAATTCTATGGCTTTTTTCTCTCCTCCAAACTAGTATAAATAGGTGCACTTTGGATCTTTTCAAGACACACTAAAAAATACATCTTCTCCTTCATTTTCTAATTTTCTTTTGTGATAGAGAGACATTGTTTGGTTCGCTGTGAGCAGATTTTATGGTATTCAATCTCTGCTCTTCATCTATTATATCCTGGGAGACAGACGTCATCAATCCTTCAACACCTATGATAGGGGGCGAATTTGTTTTAAGGATACTGTGTGGTACATAGGCCTCAAATTTTTTCTGTGCTTTCCTTTTATGTTATGTGTTTTTGTTATTATTATTATTATTCGGTTTTCCTTGCATCTAATCAGTTCTTGTTTTAAATTCCTTATTTTGACAATCAACTTTCATTTCAACTTATTTATGTTAATAATAAGTAGATTGGTTAATGAAAAACTTGATACAGTCGAGTAAGAAAATGCTTTAAAGAAATGTGTAGGATCTTCAAATCCTATCTCTGAAGATGAGATCTTAAAATTAAATAGAGAAAAAATAGTTCCTTTTATTTTAAACCCTAATATAAGAATTTCTAATCAAAGTAGTAACAATTTAGCCCAAGACCTTAGAAAGCCATTAGGATTGGTAGAAGAAGATCCCTTACATGTAGATGACATAACCTTTAATGAACTTATTGCTATAAAAAGGGCTGTGTACAAATTTAATTAACCCTATAGGATAAAAACAGAATTTATACTTAAGGATAATCCTTTAAGAATTTATGCTTAATGAACTTCTTGCTACAAAAAGGGTTGGGTACAAATTTAATTAACCCCATAGGATAAAAACAGAATTTACACTTAAGGATAATCCTTTAAGACCTGTACTTAGTTTGATAACTTTTCTCAATTAAATTGTGAACAACATACGTCTGAAAGAATAGATGAGTGGATCACTATGATTAAGTTCACGACCAAATCAAGTAATTACCCATATGGTGCCGTCTATGAATTATGCAAAGCCAATCTAATTAGCAATACTAAAAAATTTTGGAATCAGATAGTAATCCAAATACCCATCAACGATGAAATAAGAAAAGTAGTATTAACTGATGAGGTACTAGTTCTCATCGTAGATGCTGCGAATGAGTTTTGAGTTTAGGTTTTCTTTGAAAATAAAAGAAAAGAATTGGATCATAAATAGAAATATAAATATAATATGTAGAGTAAGGAAAGGACTTTATTGATATAGAGATAAAAGTTAAAGTATATTTTTCATTACAATTTAAAGTTAAAACACTACAAGATGCATTAGTTAATAGTCTAAGGACGACAATGAAATAACTATGTTGAAAAAGGTAAAGATGAATATGAGTTCCCAAAGGGAAAGTGCGAGCATGATTGGAAAGCTAATAAGCACAAAAAATAGAGTTAATTTTAACTATTTGAAATGAAATCTATAGTTAATTAATCTAAACATGAAATGAATTTTTTTAATGAAAAATACATTTATAAATAAAATAAATTCCATATGATAACTAAATATTTAATTTGAGGTAAAATTGTCAAAATACGTATCTAGTTTAATGAAAAGCTTTGAATAATTCTTTAAATACGTCATGGGTTCAATTCTCTGAATATTTGAGTATTTTTTGAAATAATTTAATTATTTCCTTATCACCTTTTAAATTTACATTCATGATATTTGATTTAATATGATTAAAATTTATCAAAAACTATGATAAGCAATATCTTTATTTTTTTTCTTATATATATATATATATATATATATATATATATATATATATATATAATGAATGGAGTAATATAATTATTAATAATATGTATACTTAATATCTTTATTAAGAAAATTTTGATTTGTTGAAAAATTAAAAATTAAAATTATTTAGTATTTAATTTGAAGTAAAATTGTCAAAATATGTATCTAGTTTAATGGAAAGCTTTGAATAATTCTTTAAATATGTCATGGGTTCAATTCTCTGAATATTTAAGTATTTTCTGAAATAATTTAATTATTTCCTTATTACCTTTTAAATTTACATTTATTATATTTAATTTAATGTGACTAAAATTTACCAAAAACTATGATAAATAATAACTTTATTTTTTTATGCATATATATATGTATACTTAATATCTTTATTGAGAAACTTATTTTTTGTTGAAAATTTGAAATTTGAATTTATTTATATTGTTATAAATAAAATGGAGAAGAATATGAACAAAGAATATAGAGAAGAAAATAGTTTTTATAGTTGTTCCATTCAATAGTATTAAATCCTTTATATGGAGTATAGAAGAGAAATAAATAGGAAGTTTTTCCAATAAGGAAAATACAAGAAATAGGAAGTTTTTCCAATAAAGAAAATACAATCAATACTAATATGAAAACTAGAATATTCATGTATATGGAAAGACATCAATCAAATCTTATAATATGTCATAACACTCCCCCTTGATGTCTTTTACAAAGAATATGTCTCGTTAAAACCTTACTAAGAAAAAACCCTGTGGGAAAAAAATCTTAGTGAAGGAAAAAGAGTACATTATTCTTGTAGGGATTTGCGCCATAACACTGCCTCGTTAAAAACCTTGCCAGAAAAACCCAATGGGACAAAACTTAGGCTAAGGAAAAAAGAGTACAGTGCATTAAAATCTCCCCCTCATGAAAATATGATTTCTATCAAATATCTCTTAGCTGACGCATGCTAATTTTGTTGAGTAACTTTTCAAATGTGATTGTAAGGAGTGTCTTTGTAAACAAATCTGTCAAGTTGTCAAATCATATACTTAATGATGTTTAAGTAATATCTACATATAATAATTTATTTGTAGTACTCCCTTAGGATATTACTTGCGCTATGAATATAACTCGTTAAAAACCTTATTAGAAAACCCAGTGGGAAAAATATATCTAAGAAAAAGAGTATATTTCATGCGCTATTTTTTCATTGCACAGATTGTCTCGTTAAAACCTTTGTCCAAGAAAACCCTGTGGAATAAAAACTTGACTAAGGAAAAAGAGTACAATCATATACTAATTCGCTCCCCCTGATGATGACAGATTTTAACACGGCATATACTAATTGATGAAATGATGCCGTTTAAATATCACATTAGGTAAAAACTTAGTACATAAGTCTATTAAATTGTCACTCAAGCGAATTTGATGGATATCTCTTCTAGAGGTTATGTATATACAAGAATTTGGGTGAAGTTTATGTCTACTTCGTTACCCTTAATATAACCACCTTTAATTTGTGCAATACAAATTGCATTATTTTTAAAATACAATGGGAGTATCTTTTAGTGAGATACTTTAGGACCATAAAAATCTTTATAAAATTACAGTACAACTCTAAGTTAATACATAGCCAGTCTAAAATCTATCATCATAGAGACTAAGCAAATAACCAATATTCGCATGTAGACCAATTTCAAATATGAATTATAATATTAATAGTATATTGAAGACAACTTTTTACACCATTTTAATATCTCTTTGTAGGTGCAAAGCTATACCTACCTAGGAATTTTTCTTACAAATGCAATATCAGGCATGATGCAATTCGCAAGACACAAGAGTGCCCTATAGCACTTATATATGGTACTTCAAGACCAAACAGCTCTTTATTATCTTTTTTAGGTCTAAAAGGGTCTCTCTTTACTTCTAGTGAGCGGACCACATATTGGTGTGCTTGAGGGAGAAGATTTATCCACGCAAAAATTGCTTAAATATCTTTTCTACATAAGTATACTGGTGTATTAGGACTCCTTAATAATCGGTCTGCAGGCCGATACAAAATTTCATTTCCTTTAAATTTTTCATCTCAAACTCACTTTTCAAACAGGTACATACTTATTTGAGTTCATTAGGAGTCACATTGATATTTAAATCAACTTATACTACAATAATAACATATATCATTCTATGGTCTTTTATGAATACAAATGGACATAGTGTATTATTCACATATCTTTCTTTCAATAAGAATTTACTCAAACAATCATACCACATGTCCATATTGCTTTAATCCATACATAGATTTTTGCAATTTGATGAAAATATGTCACATGTTTAATGTGTATTCATTTATGATATACTTAGTCCTTCTGGGACTCTTATTACTTTCATAAGGCGTACAATAAACCTTTCATTAATTGCCATATTAATTAAGTATCGGAACATGATCATTTCCATAATAAGAGAATTATTTTTCTCATAATTAATGATAGAACGAGTCTAGCTCTACTTTAATTGCCTCATTCCATGATGATCAATCATGTTTATGCTAATATTCAGTTATACTTATAGATTATGGATCCATATTTTCTCTTGTAACAGCAAAAGCCACTGTTGAAGCAAATTCATCGTCGACGATAATTAAATTTCTATCAACTCTTTCTTATATCACAAAATAATTGAGATCTCATAGTTTTCATTTATATGATCATCAACTCCAGAAGCGATATCTGGAGGATCTAATTGTTCCGTTGTCTCAGTCTGTGTCTCATAATTAGCTATAGCTCTTTGACTGAAATCTTTCTCTTCAGGAGGTTTCTCTTCAGGAGATTTTATGAGTGGCGTTGCTTTTCTTTTCCGCGGATTTTTGTCTTTAGTTCCAATTTACTATCCACGCTTCTAGCGTGTAGTGAGATTGATTGATTTTCTATTTGCAATTGGAATCACAACCCTAGCTAGGGTATTAGTAGCTGTAATATGAGATTGATTGATTTTCTATTTGCAATTGGAATCACAGCCCTTACTAGGGTATTAGTAGCTATAATATGAGACTTTGTCACTCTTTTAGCATCTATAAATGCATTTGGCGGTTAAGTTGCAATTTGTTGCAACTGTATTATTTTGTAAACTTCTGGTTCACTCTAACTTGTACATGGACCAAAATTATTTAAAGGGTTTTCCTTCTAATAAATATTTTGACATTTTTTAGCACTGTAGGTGCTTTTCCTCTCCCTAATGTCGAAAAATATGCCTCATCAAAATAAATTCATAATCTCTTTTGTGGATCCATTATCGCACATTGAGATAGATTTAATATATTCATGGCACAGAAAAAATTTATGGCTCATATCCTTATACAAGTTTCAAGGGAGAGTATATATAATGTACACAATGGCATTCATGCCAAACTTTTAATTGTTGAACTATAAGTTCAATGCTTGAACTGCAGGTTCAGCGCAATATATTGTGCATGTATACTAGGGATAAAACAGTAATTAAATAACTCATTATAATATACAACTTATAATATCCTTGCAAATTACTCCTTCAAGGAGTTTACATAAAATTATCAATATTGAATTGAGTTGTGTCCTTTATATGGGCGGTTCCTCTTTCAGAATCTCATGATTTACCAAATGATTTATAGTATTCACTTCAGGGAATACAGTTGTACTAGTGGGCATTATTTGATGATTTCTCGTTAACAATTATTCTTTCAGAATTCTCATTATCTACTAAATGATTTATAGTATTCACTTCAGAGAATACAGTAATACTAGTGGGCATTGTTTGATAATTTTTTTTATTAACAATTATTCTTTGCAACTACTAGAAAAATAATATTTGTAAATTTTTACTTTTTATATTGCTACTACAGGAGCACGTAACTTTATTACCGCACAATTTCAGCTGTGAAATAATTTTAAACATGGTTGAATTATATTCTCAAATAGACTTTAAGTCTTGTAGGTGTAGATTTAACCAGTCATATTGAGTTTATGGTAGTACCACATATTTCAAGTGATTATATTTATTTTTGAAACTCTTTTAGAAAATATAAAAATCATTAATAGTAAGATATTCAACATTTAAATCCTCACTTAAATGAGGTTTAAGTAGATAATAGCGTTTGCTTTTGCTAGCATCTAAATGCATTTCATTATCAACAACTTACGTCAAAAATTATTTCCATTGAATTCAAGAGCATATAAAAATTATCAACCAAACTTTAATTCACTATACTTCACTTTATTTAAATAACTTAATTTGCATATATTTAAAATATATCTAAATAGACCAATCAGAAAATAAATTAATATTAATTTTAACAAACATTAAATTCATAATTTATCATACCAAGGAAAGGTAAGCACTAATTATGCTTCTCTATACCAACATAAATCCAACAATGTATGCAATCCGGAAATAAATTCATCAATTCACAAATTAACAAAACCATGTTACTTATATAATTTATATTAATCTCATCTCACATTTAAATCTCTAATTGTTTTCACATCTAATACACATTGACATAAGTAAATTCAAAACATATATAACACACACAACTTTCTTGTAGGCTATTCAACTACCAAATATATATATATATGTATGAGACATGTATTGTCCATAAAATAAATTTTGAATTGAGATGCTAAGACCGAAGGATATATAATAATAAATACACTAGTAGAATCAATTTCAATTTAATAAATCAAGTAAACCTATTAATATAAACGCAAAATCATCATTTTCCCATAAAGCAAGTCAATCAATCAATAAATGAATAATTTAGGGTCAGATTTTATGCCAAAAAAAATTATAAGCCATGACTTTAAAACTATGCATAAAATGTGTTGTTATAATTGATAACCAATTAAAAGTTGCAATTTGGTTGGTAAATCAAATAGGCCATACCCATCATTCCAATACATATAAACAACAATGAAACACCCAAAACAGAAAAATCAAAGCAAAAGGGTTTATCTTAATATTATAGCCATACGCAGGTACTTTATTGATATCCAATTTATTCAATGCGTGTAGCTTAAATCAAATTTATTAGTTATTCAGGAACATAAAATACCAAATTTTCAAGGATGCCTATTTTATTTATTTGATTACTCGAAGGAGTGACACTAATATAAATAATTCTTACTCATGATGTCGAGGCCCATCAATTAATATTGTCTAATATAGAATCATAATAAAATCAGTCTTTTAAAGAGTTGTAGACAATGCATTTAGTTTTTCAGAAACATTTAATGATTCTTTAATGAATTTGTTTACTTTAATTAGTTTTTCAGGAACTATATAGAATATCAGTTCTTCAGGAACTGTAAATAATATCAGTTTTTCAAAAACTGTAGAGAATACCAATTCTTTAAGAACTATAGGAAATACCATTTTTCAGGAACTGTAATTATTATTAGTTTTTCAGGAACTCATAGCTTAGTTATTTATTTAATTAGTTCTTCAGAAATTATAAATAATATTAGTTCTTCAGGAACTAGAATTTAAAATATAATACTAATTCTCTAGAAACTCATAACTTAGTTATTTATTTAATTAGTTCTTTAGGAACTATAAATAATACTAGTTTTTCAGGAACTAGTATTTAAAATATAATGCTAATTCTTCAGGAACTAGAATTTAATTGATTAATCATTAAATAGTATATCAAATCTTTATAAATCTAAAAAAAATGATTTGAAATAAATGATTGTAAGAGAGAAGAAAAAAAATGATTTCTTCAAATTAATTAGCTCAATATGTTCAAACGATTTCTTAAAAAAAAAAACGATTTAGTTTTTTTTTCTTAAAAAAAATATTTGATACATAAATATTAATAATAATAGTAATTAATTAGATAAAAATTATTTACCATAAATCTTGAATTTTATTTCTTCAAATTTTTCGCCTTAACTAGGTTGTAGCAAACCACAAGCTATCCAAAATTATGAATAATATTGTAGAACGATTCGTGCTGATAACCTGTTATAAATAAAATGGAGAAGAATATAAACAAAGAATATAGAGAAGAGAATAATTTTTCTAATTGTTCCATTCAATAGTATTAAGCCCTTTATATAGAGTACAAAAGAGAAATAAATAGGAAGCTTTTCCAATAAGGAAAATACAAGAAATATGAAGTTTTTCCAATAAGCAAAATACAATCAATACTAATATAGAAACTAGAATATTCATACATATGGAAAGACATCAATCAAATCTTATAATATATCATAACATATATTAATTAATTACTTATAAATTTTAATGAATTTACTAATAATTTCTTATTCATAAATTTTTAATGACTTTTTGATTTTTAGTAATTTATTTTCCTATATTTTTTTAATCTTAAATCAATTTATGTTTATTCAATCATGATTTTTGATAGACTATAATTATAATGCACTTTAAATAACATTTATTATGTATTTAATTCAATTATAATTTAGATTCTAATGTTTAATGTCAATTTTATACCTCTTTAATTTATTTAATTCAATTATAGCATTGGATAAAATTTGGCAAACATATATTATAAGTCATAGGATTAAAACTCACAAAGGGCATATACTATTTTTTTTTTTAAAATAATAAAAATGACATGACAAATTTGAAAAATTTATTTAGAGGCACTACAAATTTACCAAATATCTATCATGCAAATAAATCATTTAAATTATAATTCAATTCATCAACAAATCTTTTTCCAAATAAAATTTTATTCTTATTATCCAAACCAAGAAAAATACAAAATCTATAACATAATCCAATACAAATTACTCTCAAATCAAAATTCAAATTCTCATTGGAGCTCATGAGCCACACAAAATTATCATAGGAATTTCCTGGTAGGGTCTAATAGCCTTTTGTCCCTAACCTCAATATCTAGTCCACCTGTTACACTTCTCCAACTTTCTAGACATGTCTGCCTGTTCAGAAAAACCTCTAAAATTTCTCTTATAAATCACTTCACCATGAGTTCTTTGAATTTCATTCTTGAACTTCTCCAATGGCAACCACTCTCTTTGCCACTTCACATTCTTCTTTAACTAAGAATCCCAAAAACATCAGCAAGAATCAAACAAACCCATTATTTTCTTTAACCAAGAATTCTCTTGCCCAAAACAATTTAAGAAAATCCCTCAAATTTACCACCAAAAATGAACAAGAAAGTGAAGCTAGAAAGAACCCATTTGTATCTTCTTGTAAAAAGCACTCATTTGGGAAAAAAACCCAGTTTTCATTTTCAATTGTGACCAGCGAAAATTTGTCAAAACCCATTAAATTCTCTGTTAAAGATGAGCAAGAAAGGGAACAGAGCTCATCTTCAGTGGCTGTGGTTACTGACAAGAATGAAAGTGAAACAAAGGAGAGTGAGCAAGAAGTGGAAATGAACAAAGAAAGTTTATCAGAGGAGGAAAAAGAGAAACAACAAGAAATGGATTGGAAGACAGATGAGGAATTCAAGAAATTTATGGGAAATCCTTCAATTGAGGCTGCAATAAAGCTGGAGAAGAAGAGAGCTGATAGGAAGCTCAAAGAACTTGATAGAGAAAACAGTGATAACCCACTTGTGGGCTTTTTTAATAGTTTAGTTCGTCAGAATTTGGCTAGAGAAAAGGAGAGATTGGAGATGGCTGAGGAGACTTTCAAAGCCCTTGATCTTAATCAGGTGATTAATTAGATTTCTCACCAAGATATACTTTTCTTATTGATTAAACTCTTTCTTTTTCTTTTTTTTTTTTTTGCAAGATTGTCACTAATTTCATGTTTATAAAATTTTAGTTGATGCTTTGTTCATTTGTTATATGGCTTAAATACTTGCATGCAGAAGCACTAAACAAGCTTAACTAATTAATTAACTGTATTATGTTGTTGATTGTGTCAAAAAGTCTTGTAGTAAAATGTAGTTCACTATATATTGTCAAAATGCATCTATTATATTTGTGAAATGTCAAAAGTTGACCTAATAAAAAAGGTTCTTGTATATGTGTAAAAATCATCTAATGCACATTTTATTATGTTAATATGGCAGTTAAAGAGCTGTTTTGGATTTGATACATTCTTTGCAACTGATGTTAGAAGATTTGGTGATGGTGGTATTTTTATTGGGAATTTGAGAAAACCCATTGAAGAGGTCATTCCCAAACTGGAGAAAAAACTATCTGAAGCTGCAGGAAGGGAGGTTGTTGTATGGTTCATGGAGGAAAAGAATGATGATATTACAAAACAGGTACTAACTAATATCACTCAATTTTGCATTTGCTTGACTTTTAAATTTACTTGTGCTTTTTTGGTTAATTAGACTTCAAACTTGCAACTTCACGGCGGTGGAGAAAACTCTAGTACTAATGAGTCAAAGCTAGTTGTTTAAATTTAATTATGTTGTATGTTCTTCCTATATATGTTTCGCAAATTTCTGACTTAGCAAACAAAGAAAAAGATTGTCATGGTCGCCTTTATTATATTCATACTTACAAGTTTTGTTCTTTAAGGCTTGTGTAGTGCAACCCAAGACAGAAATGGATCTCCAGTTCGAATCAACCAAGCTGAGCACACCCTGGGGTTATATAAGTGCTGTAGTTTTATGTGTTGCAACTTTTGGGACAATAGCTCTTACGAGTGGCTTTTTCCTTAAACCGGATGCAACTTTCGATGACTATATAGCTAATGTTATTCCTCTTTTTGGTGGCTTCCTCTTCATTTTGGGAGTTTCCGAGGTACATTTTTCATTTATTTCAAATTTGGAGTATTTTTCATTTGAAAACTACCCTCTGTTATGTCTAGTCATTTGAAACGAAACGTCGTTCATATTTTGCAGATAGCAACAAGGGTAATAGCAGCTCGTTATGGTGTTAAACTCAGCCCATCCTTTCTTGTTCCATCCAATTGGACAGGATGCTTGGGAGTCATGAACAACTATGAGTCTTTGCTTCCAAACAAGAAAGCTCTTTTTGACATTCCAGTCGCACGCACAGCTAGTGCATATTTGACATCACTACTGCTGGCAATTGCTGCTTTTGTAGCTGATGGTAGCTTCAATGGTGGTGACAATGCATTGTAAGCTTTCTATATCTCCCTTTAGTTTTCCTTCTCCTTTGTTAAGGATTAAGAATTCTGAAATTATTTGGAAGGGCTTAGAAATTTTCAGTACTTGTTATCATTTCCGAATATAAAAATGAATAGTTATATCAGCAACTACTGAACTTTCAAATCACTTTTGCCTTGATAGTGCATGAACTTGGAAAAGAAAATGAGAAAATTAAATAGAGCACCAAAAGGAAAAGAACAAAAATTTTAAAATGAGAAAATTAAATAGAGCACCAAAAGGAAAAGAACAAAAATTTTATCTATGCTTCATTTAAATAATTAGATTCATTTGTTAACAGTTGATTCATCGTTCATGGCACAATTGCCAAGAATTTAGGTCCCCATTTACTCATCAAGAATGGGAATGAAATCACCTCAGATTCATATTTTGGAAAAGCTAGGAATTTGATAGTATATTCATATATTATAGCAAAGTTAGGAATTATTGATTTGATTAGTTTAATCTAATACTTAACATTTTTGTGCAGGTATATAAGGCCACAATTCTTCTACAACAATCCTTTACTTTCTTTCATCCAATATGTTATTGGACCCTATACAGATGACCTTGGGAATGTATTGCCTTATGCAGTAGAGGGTGTAGGAGTTCCTGTTGATCCTCTTGCTTTTGCTGGACTTTTAGGTGAGTCCCTTGGTCTTTTTGGTCTATATTGTGTATGCACTGCTTTCTAATTTGGATAAGAGATTGCACGACATACTGAGCCAAAGAACTCAGCCGTGATTGTTTGTGTTCTTTCATTTTCACCTTTTGTTGACTTAAGCATCAACGCAGCAGCCATAAAGAATATTATATAGAATTTGCTCAGTCACTTGTCTCCTATAGAAGATAGTATATGATACAGCTAGTCTGTTAGTCTTGGAATTGAAATTGTCTGGTCATGGGAACGATTTTCTTGAATTCTGACAATATGCATATCCAGGAATGGTAGTGACTTCTTTAAATTTACTGCCTTGTGGAAGACTCGAAGGAGGCCGCATAGCGCAAGCTATGTTCGGGAGAAGTACAGCAACTCTACTCTCATTTGCAACGTCACTTTTGCTTGGCATCGGAGGACTAAGCGGAAGTGTGCTGTGTTTAGCTTGGGGATTATTTGCAACCTTCTTCCGAGGCGGAGAAGAATTACCTGCTAAAGATGAGATCACCCCTTTGGGAAATGACAGATATGCTTGGGGCATTGTTCTTGGCCTTATTTGTTTCCTCACTCTTTTCCCTAATGGAGGAGGAACATTTTCCAGTCCATTTTTCAGCGATCCATATTTTAGGGGTAATCTTTAGAAAGGTTACTGCATGATAGTACTTGTTATTCTGTAAATGTTTCAAAAATGATTGTGTATATATTTCTTTTAGTCTTTTCAAGTAGAAGAGGCAATTTCTATATTTAGATGAGGCAATTTACAAATTTTAATTTTTCAATATAAAAAATAATTTTAAAATAAATAAAAAATTGTCATTTTTAGTTTATTAGTGTCAAAGTTCAAATTGGTTATACTAAATTGAGTCAATTCATAGTTAAATTAAATATCATTATAATTTATATAATTTTTTTTAATTTTAATACTAAGTAATTAAGAAAATAAAATAAATTGAATTTATTATTAATTTGTACTCTATTTAAAATCATTTATACACAATAATTCAATTTTTTGGTGTGTACAATAATTCAATTATTTCTTATGTGAGCTGAATGAATTCTAATTTCACACTGAGTGACTGAATTAATTGAATTTGCAAGACAGTGAGATGAAAGTCCTGGTGATTTATTTGGGCGAACACTCCGATGTTTAAGTTAGTATGTATTTTGATAGAGGGAAAATATATCCTTTTAATCATTTTTGAAAAACGTACCTTATCTCTCTTGTCTAAGAGTATTTATAGCAACTGGGCTTAGGGAACAAGTCCTTGAAAGTTGGGCCAATTAAATCATGGGAGAGTGGAGGACGTGTTTCTTAAAACCTCAAGAGTGGAGGTGCAGAAGCGTTCATGTGCGAGCTGTTCGCCATAATGGATCGAGGTTCGCCAGGCAACCCAAGAGCTGGAGCTTATATGAGGAGGGTTCAGCCATATTTAGAAAGGATGGGCAAGGCGCAACTCACCTTGGGGTGGGTATTCTATGATGATCTGTATCACATTTACCCCCACCAGTGCCAAGTCTACAACTCGGCGAACTGTTCGACTCCACAATTTCCCCTCTACATATTCCAGCTTCCTCCGCCTAGTCTAATAAGGTAGGGGTAAATCACCGAAAGGGTAAATAGGTAGCCAAAAAGGCTCCTGTTGACGAACCCAAATTAAAAAAAAATTGTAGTGTCTGATCCCCCAAAGAAGGTTAAGGAGACCGAATCAAGAAAGGGAGTAGAAGAGTTTACTTGTGCCTTAGCGGTGGTCCAGCTGGAGGCTATTAGGACTCAGTTTAAAATTCCTGCCCAGTATACCCTTAGGCTTCCTAAACCTGGAACCTTCGCCAACCAACCTCTAGTAGATCAGGAGAGGATGGCCTATTAGGAGGACTTTGAATATGGTTTAAGGTTCCCCCTGGATGCTTTGTACTCTTCCATACTGAGGGAGTATCATCTCCTAATGTGCCAACTACATAACTCCTAGAAGGTGCTGGTGGAGCTTAGGATTTTAGGGGAGAGACAGGGTTATATTTTAAGTAATAGAGTGGTGAGGGAGCTGTACCCCTTGGTTGCGAGGAAGGGGTTCGACCACTTTAGTGTCCAAAGTGAGAAGGGGATCTTCACTTTACCATCCTCACTGAAGAACTGGAAGAGAAAGTTCTTCATTTTATACCATAAAGATGGCTAGGGCGATCTTTCGAACTCATGGGTGGACAGCCCTACTATTATTCTTGCCAATCGACTACCATCTACCGTCCTTATCTCCCTAAAAGGCAAAAATGGTTAAGTTTCCAGGAGGATTGGGACCAATCTCAGGTTCCCAACTCCTGGAGGAATATTTTATTGCCGACCTTGTAAGGCGAGTGGTAGCAAGGCTTCCTGAATATCAAAAGCCTCAAACAGGATATGAAATTTAATTAACGAATTCATTATTAAGAAGATGAAGCTTAATGGAAATGGGTTCGTTTTGATTCAATGTTTCATATTAAATTAAATTAAATTAAAATGATTTTAGGGTAGAATTTGATACGTGACATATAAATTTTAAAATACTAAACTCCATTTGATTTTATTGTTTATAATAAATTTCTTTTTACAACAAAAAGTACAATTATTGTTTTTTTTTTTCCCAAGAGATCTAGATTTCATAGAGAAATAGAATCTAAATACTACATATCTATAAGCCTAGCAGTAGGACTGAGCACGGATATTAAAAGTTCTAAATTGAACCGAATAATTGATTGAGGATATTTAGAATCAGACAATATTATTGACTTTTGACTTTTCCGAATTAAACTGGACCGAGTGAAAATATTTTGGGACGGTTTTGAATATTAATATATATCCGAGCTAAGAACCAAACTGAATTGAACTGAATTGTACAAAATTAAATTGGACTAAAAAAATCAAAATTTTTATTTTTTTATTTATAATATATAAGTAATGTTAATTGAATAATTTATAGATAACACAATAATTATAAAATTATGTGATATTATACCACATGATATTATACCAATTATCAAATTATATCAAGATTATATCACAAGAATTATAAATCCATAATTATAAATGTATATCCTCAATTAAATATAGCAACTGATATTTATAGAATTTAATTAAATACAGGTTTATTAAATTTGTATTGCTAAAAAATTAGAGATATGATATGGATTAAATTGTAATAATACTAAAATATAACTGCATATTATAATTAAATATTTTCAATTCATTACATACATGTTTTAGAAAAAAAATTTAATATATGTTATAATAAATCAATGAGTCATAATAAAAAAGTATGATGTATTAGTATATAAAAACACGCAATAAAATATGATATACAGACACGCTAGAACAATTTCGCAAATTCATTTATTTATGAGACATAAATAAATAGTATTAAATCATTTAATGTATATAGAAAAAATAAATTTTAAAACTCATAGTACTTGTATTGCAATAGAGGCCAAATGCCCATAATGGTGAGCATTATCATAAGATCATATCATATCATATCGTTCTTCTTCACTTTCATGTAATGTGTGAATTTAATGCGATTATTAAACCATATATATTGTGATAGATAATCAATGCAATTCATGATTTTCTAGAATTTATATTCATATTTACTCTAGAGATTGATTTACTTTAAATATATATTTATTTCTTTTATCTATAACATTGTTAAAAATTATTAAATATAATATAAAATTTTGAATTTGATTTATCCAAATACTATTGTATTATCTCTAGTTACAAAACAAAATTAAATAATGATTAATCAATTATGAAGAAAAAATATTAAAAATATCTTATGAGGACTAAATATACTTAGGAGGATTCAGATTACAAAATTATTATTTCATATTACAAAATAAATTAAGAAATTAATCAATTATAAAAATATTAAAAATTAATTAAGGATTCAATTGAATTTTTATTATATTAATAAAAGGTTAAAACAGAATAAAAAAGCACCAAAAACAATGTCGTTTTAGTATTGGGTTTATCTTCACTCACTTAACCTAACTATAAATACATCTTATTCTCATCTTATTCTTCATTTTAGGTTTAAAATAGAATGGAAAGAGGGAGAGAGCAGGTAGTATAGATGAAAGGAGAGAGAAAGAGAGAAACGTAGATGGTGGAGGATAGAAGCATGGATTTTCTTAAATTCAAAACTAAATTTTTCTTTTTCCTATTAGTTTTCTTTTGATTTCTTATATTCTTTTGTTTCTCTTTTCTATTCTTATTTCTTCCTTCTCTTTTTTCTATTTTTATAATTTCAATTAAAGTTATGATTCAGATTTATTGTTGTCCAGTTTCTTTGCTGAAAATTTATGGGTTTTATTTCCTTGTTGTATTTTAATGAATCTCAGTTTGAAATGGACATGCAAAAGTTTTGGATTTAAATTTTTGGTGTTTGTTGATTGACTTGGTATATCTATGAGTTTTTTTTTTGGTTCTATTATTCTTTTTGTTTCTTAGTATTTTCGATTTAAAAAAAAATACAAAAGCTTGAGTCTTGTTTGATAGTTTTTGTGATAGTATATATTGGTGATTTGGTTGAGAGGCTGTTGAGTAAACCCGAATAGAAGTTTGAGTCGTGTGATAAACACTATCTTTAATGAAATTATTTCTCTTAGGATAAATCAAGCTCTTCTACTGCATATAGTAGGTAACAGGAGCACCTAAATAAGGCACTAAGTTAAGAACCTAGCAGAAGAGAGAAAAAGCAAAAAGAGAGGAGTAGATGATTTTTCTATATGTCAAACTCATTAATAAGCTATGTATTTATAGCCAAAATTATAACAGTAGAAGTAGAGAAAAATTAGGGATAGTGGGATAGTGGGCAACGTTAAAATTTATTAGCAAAAAAATTGGGTTTACAGATAACGGATTTTTATGATGGTTAGAAAATAATTTTAAAATTGAAAATAAATTAAGTTAGTTGCAAAACTAACATTACTCTGGGCCACACGTGTAACTCGCGCGCAGAGAGGGGGAAATCCACCATTTTGCTTTGGCTAGACCAAATTAGTATGTGCGTAAGCCCACTCCTTTATTAGCTTATTTACTAAGCTGATAACAAGTGTTTATTTATAAAGTGAATAAAAACCTTGTAAACTAATGATGTGGAATAGCAAACCTTTTGAAATAATTACTTCACAACAATCCCCCACTTATTTCAAAAGGTTTCTATGAAAGAAATATTTAGCTAGGTTACTAACATGAATATAAATGCATCGTGTCTAGTGTCTTTATGGATTATGAACTAGACCTAGAAAGATGAGATATAACTTACTAAGTAATTAGTGAAGCTTTTAGCTTCTATGAACTAAAGACCCTTCTTGTAAGTTAAAATTCTCATCAATCATATTATATTCTCATAATTCATTTGGTGTTCAATGCGATTTTGAGCTATTAGGCCATGCACATGCATGGTTCATTCATAAGTGCTATAGAGATTCTGCCATAATCTCATAGAAGCAGCCTCATTTCACACTTATATAGGTGATATCATCAAATGTATACTGTATTTAATACAACACCCACAAGGGATATAGCATGCATTAAGAGTTTTTAACTCATCTTCACTTTACTTGCAGTTAAGTACTAGTCTCACATCATAAGAAGGATTTTAACGTAGTACTTCTAGAATCACTAGATAACTTTTTATCACCCATATGAACCTAATTCTTGGGATCTCCAATCACATAGGTTAGGTTACCATTACTAATGATTTTCAAGTTGGCTTTAATCCCCTTCCGTTTGATGTTTTAAATATTTGTTTTCGTCCTAGTGGTTTAGTTAGAAGATCAGCCAAATTCACTTCTGACTTCACATAATCAATGGATATACTTCCATTTTTCAACAGCTGCTTGTGAGGCCTCGCCCGATCACCCGGTCTGATCTGCTGAAGGGAATTGAAATTGCCCATTTGGGAGAAATATCACGATTGAAACCCGCTATGAGTTCAGAAAAATGGTATTTTTGTAAGTTGTAAGTTGTAAAAGGAGTCGCCACTTTAATTTTATTTATTTTAGTTGAAAAAATTAAAGGAAAAACCCAATTTGATTGACTCCAAAATTATACCATTTATCCCAAGGAAAAGCACTAGTTATTGAATGACCAAAGAAGGCTCGAGGACTAGGTTTTGGTTAAAACAATATAAAAAAAATCAGTTTGGCTTAAATATAAAATAGCTTTTGTAAAAAAAAGAAGTTTTTATGTATGCATGAACAAATATAATATGATGTATGAAACAATGTTACTCGTGCAATGCATGGCAATATGAAATAATGACAATTACAAAATGCGCAAAAGTAAGGGAAAACTACTTAAAACTATTACAAGTCAAAATATCAAAATCAAGGGATATTTTCTCTAGCCCTTATGGATTCTAGGAAAAGCACATATTCCCTAAATAATCTAAACAGCTAAAATAAGAAAGAGAGTATTAAAGCAATTATAATAAAAAGAATTAAAATTTCAACTTTTATTTAAGAAAAGTAATTTCAATCCTAAAACTATCTGAAGAAGGTGATAGAGAAAAGTTGTTAATTTTAGCGGAGTTGAATGCCTTAGAGATGGCAAGCCTGCGTATCCCTTTGAATGGGAATCAAACCCCATGCAGTTCTTCCTTCTTATTAAGGAGGAGTTTTTTAAGTCATTATCATGTTTTCATTGATTTTAAGGGCTTGAGGGATTTGTTAATTAGGTCAGATTTTAATTAGCAAAATATTAGATCTTTTCAGATTTAGATCTTGAAATTGAAATTAAAAAGGAAAAGGAAAGAATTTTTACCTTTAGCTTTCGTCGGCGAGGAATGTAGGGAGTAAGCTTGGCACCAGATTTAAGTTCCACCTTAACTTAGAGATAGCACGAGCACTCCTTTTAGAAGAAGAACTCTTGAATAGCACAAACTCTTCTTGGAGGGACTTGAATTATACCTTTGCTTAAGAACCACGAATTCTCTTTTGAAGGAATAACTTAAATTGCACCTTTTCTTGATTAGGAAGTTTTAGAGATAGGTTTTGAGGTGATTAGAGGCTTATGAATAGGGTTTGAGGTGATTAGGAAGCTTAATGAATAAGGTTTGAGGTGATGGAAGAAGGTTTTGGAAAGAGATTTTAAAGATTTGGAAAGTTAGAAAGAGGGTTTTGATGATTGGAAAGCTTAGGAATAGGGTTTAGAAAGCTTTAAGGAGAGTATAGAAGCATATGATTGTGTGTCTCTAGCTGTTATGAGGTGCAAGGTATTTATAGGAGGAGTTTGGGGCTAAAAATTAACAGTTTTTGGGTAGGATTCTGAAATGGGCTCAGTACGGTAACTGAGGAATCGGTTGCGATAACCACAGAGCATTTTGTGGTTACCATAGGGTCAATTGCGGTAGCCACAGGTGGCTGTCGCAGCCTCTATTTCAGCTCGTTCTCATCTGTTTTTTATCCGATTTGAGCTCAGTTTGATTTTATAGGTTTGTAATTAAGTGCTAATCATTTGAAGGTGCAAGTTTTAAAAAAAAAATTTCAACGGGGCATTGCCCCCTTGACCTCTACCCGTTAACCGGTTAGCGGGACCGCTGTATGCGTAGCACACGAATCTTAGCAAGTGTCAAACTGTGGTCGGATCCTAAGGGTGCAAATTTGAGGGTTCACACTGCTTAATCACTTTATATCTTAAATGGAAATGTCTATTTTTGCCATTATAATCTTTATTTTTCAATATGGCTATTGCCGCTTGGTAATCACAATGTAATGATACTGAAGGAGTTGGTTTTATTCCTAATGGAATTTCTGTTAAGAAGTTCTTTAATCATTCCCCCTCATTTTCAGCTAACTCTAGGGCTATAAACTCAGCTTCATGGTGGATTTAGTGGTAATGGATTGTTTGGTTGATTTCCAAGTAATAACACCACTACCAAGGATAAATATATAATCACTAGTGGATTTTATCTCATTTGAATCAGAATCCAGTTAGCATCGCTGTAACCTTCTAACACAGCGGAACATCCACTAAATTGAATACCATAGTTCATGGTACCTCTCAAATATCTCATAATCCTAACTAATGTAGTCCAATGATCTCGATTGGGATTTTGTATATTTCTGCTCAATCTACACATGGCATATGCTATATCTAGTCATGAAAAATTCATTAAATGCAACAGACTCCCAAAAATCTGTGCGTATGTAACAGACTTCCAAAAATATATGCATACTCAGTTTAAGCAACAGG
The DNA here is from genome assembly GCA_947687605.1 of Reutealis trisperma. Classification (NCBI taxonomy): domain Eukaryota; kingdom Viridiplantae; phylum Streptophyta; class Magnoliopsida; order Malpighiales; family Euphorbiaceae; genus Reutealis; species Reutealis trisperma. Next base: position 865,410 of record CANTUT010000077.1, on the reverse strand, counting down.
ATCATCACGATTTTTCTTTAAATGTATGTTAGCATCATAAGGAGTAGTCACAGGTGTCACATCAAAATTTCTAAATTTTCTAAGAAGTTTCTCAACATAATGTTCTTGAGATAATATAATGCCATTATCATTCCTTATGATTTTAATACCCAATATAACACTAGCTTCACCCAAATCTTTCATATCAAGTTTTAAAGCTAGGAAATTCTTAGTGCTTTACATTATCTTAATGCTGGTGCCAAAAAAAAAGCATATCATCCATATACAAACAAATGATTACACATTCACTATCAACATTTTTAGAATATATACATTTATCCACTTCATTGGAAGAGAATCCATCATATAATATAGTTTTATTAAATTTCTCATGCCATTGCTTAGGAGATTGTTTTAATCCATACAACGATTTTCGCAACTTACAAACTTTGTTTTCTTGACTAGCAGTAAAATAACCTTTAGGTTGAACCATGTAAATTTCTTCTTCAATTCTCCATTTAAAAAAGCAGCTTTGGCATCCATTTGATGTATAAATAGTTTATGAATTGAAGCTAAGGCAGTCAAAGCACATATTGAAGAAATTCTAGTTATAGGAGCAAAAGTATCAAAATAGTCAACATTCTATTTTTGAGTAAAACCTTTAGCAACTAGTTGGGCTTTATATTTGTCAATTAAAAATCCATTTACAACCAATTGTTTTTGCTCTTGGAGGCAAATCAACTAAATCCAAGTTTGATTTTGCAAAATTGAATCAATTTCATCTTTAATAACTTTTTTCCAAAAAGGTACATCAAAAAAAGTTATAGCATCATTATAAGTTAGAGGATTATCATCTATTAAATAAGTGTAAAAATCATTTCCAAAAAAATATTCTTTTCTTTCTCTTACTCCTTCTCAATTCATCCTTATTAGGGGTATCAAAATTATCATTAGCAGTAGAAGCATGAGAAATTTTTTCAGTTGATGGATAAATGTGTTCAAAAAATTTTGCATTCTTTATTTTTATAATAGTATTGCAATCTAGTATTTCACTTTTCAATACTAGAAATCTATATGCTATACTATTTTGAGCATAACCAATGAACATGAAATCAGAAGTTTTAGACCCTATTTTTTTTTTCTTAGAATAAGGTAAGAATAACTTAACAAGATACCCCCACACATTTAGATATTTTAAGACACCCCAACACTTTTAGATATTTTAGGTTAGGTTTCTAATCTTTTCATAACTCATATGGTGTTAGGTTTCTAATCTTTTCATAACTCATATGGTGTCTTACCAGTTTTCTTATAAGGGATCCTATTTTGTAAATGACATGAAGAGAGAATGGCTTCACCCTATAAATTATTAGGTGCAGTATTATTTTTCTTTCTGCTACTCCATTTGATTCAAGTGAGTAAGGAGGAGTAATTTCATGAATTATTCCTTCTTCTTCACAGTAATCATTAAAAAGAACATATTCACTACCTCTATCTGATATAACTCTTTTAATTTTCTTATTTAACTGACTTTCAACTTCAACTTTACATAATAAAAACATATTAAAAGCTTCATCTTTATTTTTAAACAAGTTTATTTTTGTATATCCAGAAAAATCATCTATGAAAGTTACATAATATTTTTTACCACCTCTAGTCATAGTTGTTTTAGATCACCTAAATCTGTGTGAATTAGATTTAGCAACTCAGTTTCCCTTTCAATAGATGCATAAGTTTTCTTAGTTGATTTAGTCTCAGCACAAACTCCACATTTATTTATGCATGCAGAATTCAAGCTATTAAGCCAAGAGATTGCATTTTCTTTATATAAGAAACACTATAAGATGACTTAGTCTAGCATGCCATAAATCATAAGAATCAATCAAGTAAGCAAAAGAGGATGCATTATCATTGATTATTTCAGAAACATTAAGTACAAAGAGTCCACCATTACAATACCCTTTGTCTACAAAAACATTATTCTTAGTCATCACTATTTTATTATATCCAAATGAAACTTTAACCCCCACTTTTCCTAACAAGCAACATAAATCAAATTTGCTCTAATGGTAGGAACATGTAATACATCATTTAAAGCCAAGGTTTTTTTAGATGTGAGTTTCAAAAGGACTTTGCCTTTTCCCAAAACACAAGTTGTTCATGAATCACCAAGGTAGATCACTTCATCTTCATCCCCTGCAGGAGTATAGGAAGCAAATATATTTTTATTTGCACAAATGTGCCCACCTAAATCTACCACTGTTGCGCGATTTCTGCAAGTGCACAGATCGTTTACAAGTAATAAAGTGATGAGTGAGTATCGTTCCCATGAGGAAGGGTTTGTCAAGTACCAATTTTAAGATTCCTCTATTATTTAGAAAATTAATTATGAGAATTCATATTTTAAGCTAAAGTAAAATTCAAGTACATAAATGATGATAAATATGAAAATAAGATTAAAAGTCTAGAATTTAGAATTCATCAATTGATCACATATGATTTTTTTATAATTTTTAGATGGATTATTTTTGCTGGAATTAACGATTAGATTTCCCTAAATTATATGATGTTCTCTCTCAAGATACAACATGTGTGCTCATATTAACCTTATGTCTACTCTCGTGATCATAAGCAATTAACACAAACCCATTAAGTTTTATGGAAATCCTTTAACAATCACAAAGGAGTATTCTTATCTCTAAGCAATACATTCCCTAGGTCAATTATCCTAATGAAAAAATATTGTGTTTCCACTCTCGCTACTTCACACAATATCTTAAATCATGCAACTAATGGCCAGTTAATTACAAGCATTAAGTTTTAAGATAAAAGATTAATTCCAACAATCAAATCCAATCAATTAAATATAAATAATCATTTGCAAATCAAAAGATTACATCTAAATCCTAGAAAATAAAATTAGCTATTCATAATTAAAAGAGAAGAAACAATTAAATTAACAATAAAAATAATAAACATAATAATAACTTATAATTAAATTTAAGAATAGAGTTTAGAGAGAACTTGTTTTAGGATACAATATTTGATTAACTCAAGCTTCCAAAAACTCCTCCTCTTGATCAAAATAAAAAATAAAACTAATCTACTATAAGAAAACATATAAAAATTTCTCTACATATTTTTTTATGAATTTTCTTTGATGCCATTTCTCTTTGCCAAGCATGGTATTTATAGACATGTTTGGTGGAAGAATTCAAGTTTCATTAAAATTCTTACATCAAAAATTCAACATTGATGGTTAGGTTGACCACCAATCATTGAATTCCTTCATCAATATTAAAAAATGATTAAGTTGGCTACCAACCATTGAATTTTGGCCACCAACCATTGAATTTATTTCTCATGGATTGAAAACTTGAATTATTGCTTGTATCATTATTTTTATGACATTATTTTGATCTGCAAAAATAAAATAAAAATATTTAAAATATGTTATAATTTATTTATAAATTATAGAACTATTTATTTCTAAAAATAAGTAATAATATTATTGCATTCTCGAGAACTGAGCTAAAATTTAAGTTTAAACAATTAAAATAACTCTAAAAATATAGAGTTATCACACCCCCCAAACTTAAGTTTTTGCTTGTCCTCAAGCAAAAGAAAATTCAAAACCTAAACTAGTCCACTTTCATAGGAAATTACGATTGTATTTAGCGTATGCAACAAGCCTTTAAACCCCTAGGTGTCCCATAGAGGACGAGTTATAGTCTCGTGAGGGCTTCAAGTGGTGATACCCACAAACATCTATAAAACTCTAAATTTTCAACTATTTATTTCAGAGAATAATCAAATACCACAAAAAAGAAATTTAATCCCCTCATACTTATGTTGAATTTTTTTTTTAAAGGTCTCAAGAAATTAATATTTACAAATAACATATCAATAGTATTACAAGTCAAGCTTCTATCTCAGGTTCAAAATAATTCTCATCTTAATCATGCCTTGAATAACTATGCATTAAATCAACTGCAAAGAAATTGTTGCACTTCAAATAGGCATATACACACTAATATCTTTAAATGTCTCTATCAAATGATATAAAATAGATGTACAAATCTCATAAGCATATTAAAGCAAACAATCTCCACTAATGGAATTCACAAATCAAGAGAGATCAATAGGTCTTGACTAGGGTTGTAATGGGGCTAATACTAGGTATTTTTTGCTAAACAAAGAACAGACTAAATGAATAAAAGTAAAATAATTATGCCAAGTTTACAAAATCAATAGCTCAAATAAATGAATTATATTAATGAAGGATCTTTTTTTCATCTTAAGCACTATTCTTTTTCAATGTTTTCTTCTTTTAAGCCCACCTCTTCTTCTTCTTCTTCTTCTTCTTCTTCTTCTTTTTTCCAACAACATTATTCTAAAGACAAGCAAGAATTATTAACTTTTATTTATTCAAATTTCTTGCTTTCCCCCAAACTTATTTTAAGCAGAAGGTAATCTTTTACAATGAATAATGCTTTTAGTTATTAGAGATCCTTATTTTCTTTTAAAACTTTAATAATTCTCTTTTCTTCATTAAAATGTAAATTTGACAAAATTATCTCACAAACAGGGTGAAGGATAACAATTAAGGTTAATTAACAAAGAAAAGAAGGCTAAAATTAACAAGGCACAAATGGGTAAACTAGGAAAAAATTTAAAATAAGGGTGGATATAAGTAATAGGCTAAACAAACAATGCCTAAATCATATTTCTCTTTCAAAATGAATTCAAAATTTCGCCTCAAAAGTTTGCAAAAACATGTTCTAAAATAGGTGAGGCAAATGAAGATAAAAATGTGTAGAAGCCCTCTCTAAGTAAGCATACACAAATTCAATGCAATCAATATAATGCAAAGCAAAGCAAAACATAATCTTAATAAAAGTCAATTTCTTACCCAAAATAGTTGCTCAACCTGAAATACTTTAATAAATTGTCCATAAATATCAATTATAATCTATCATTGGCCTTTCATCAAATTATTTAACACAAATATATTTTATCAATAAAAGAGTAAAGAATTTTAAATTTATTCATCAAAACACAAAAGAAATGACTGAAAACAAAAAACAAACTAAACTTCCCTCAAACTTGCAATGGACATTGTCCTCAATGTCAAAGAAACAAACCAAAAGAAAGAAAATACTCCCTCTTGTAGAAAAGTGGATTCCAAATTATAAGCAGGATATGCATTTCACTTCCTTGCTTCCTGTAAAACATCTTGAAACAACACTAAAAGCAAGCATGAGAAATTAATCACACAAACCTGTAAAACATCTTGAAACAACACTAAAAGCAAGCATGAGAAATTAATTACACAAAAAGAAAATATCAATTTTTTTATTTTTTTTATTTTTTTATTTTGGAAACTAAAAAAAAAAGAAAGAAGAAAAAAAAATACAGATGTGCATCAAGAGCACAAAAAGTACTTTTTACTCAGCCATCTTGTATGAATAACTATTGAGTTAGTTAGTTAGTTAGCTAGCTAGTTAGTTTTTTTTTTTTTTTTTTGAAAAGGAAAATCACATAAATTTAAGATGCGTATCAAGAGTACAAAAGTAACTCTTTACTCAGCCATCTTATATTTAGTGAATTGAATCTAAAATTTCGCTTGATCAAGTGCAACAAAAAAAACACACACAAAACAAAAAAAATTGTGATAAAAAAAAATACAAAAGTTAGGGAAATTATAATCGGAGATTCAGATCTAGTCTTCGCTTTTTACTGCTATTAGCCCTGGGGTGCCAAACTACCTGCGCCATCAATGGATCAGGTTCGGATTTAAAGTTTTGCAGTTGATCAATCAATTGATCAATAGTTGAAGCAGAGACTAAGATGCGTCGACTCGTTGGTGTCATAAAACCCTGTTCCACAGCATGATCGAGAAAAGATAACAAACCATTATAAAAATCATCAACATTAAGTAATCCCAATGGCTTCTGAAGAACAGTTAATTGTGTCCAAGATGCAATAGTGAAAATATCTTCAAATGTTTCTAAACCACCAGGTAAAGTGATAAAAGCATCAACATTGAGATTTATGTATGTCATTCATTCGTACTTGTTATTGACCTGTAACTCATTACCTATAGTTCCACCAATGATTTGTTTATTTCGAGCCAAAGCCTTTAGAACTACTCCTAAGACTTTTCTACCTCTAATATATGCAGAACTTGCGACACAACCTTTTAACCCTAAACTACCTCCCTCAAACACCAAATCAATTTTTCGTTCAGCTAAAATCCTACCAAGTTCATTAACTGCTATCAAGTACTCTCTTTTCTTGCCAGAGTTTGGACTACAAAAGACACAAATAGTTTTGAATTTGCGTGTTAAGGATTCTGCCATTTTCTCTCACAGATCTCTCGAAAGGGTTGTGTGCATATTGACAATAATGAATGTGCATATAAAGAAATTAGAAGAGTAAAAGAACAGTTCAATGGGATAAAATAATTATTGACAGAAAAAGTATAAAAACAAAAATGATAATAAAAACAAAAATAATCAATGTTGTGTGTATAAATGTCAAAAATATTTGAAAAACTAAAAAGAAATAGACATTGAAATACTAAAAAGCTAATGAAAGTAGAAAAATCTGCAGCGCGTGTATAAAAGTCAAAAAGAAAATATTGAAAAGCTAAAAGTAGACATTGAAAGACTAAAAAGTTATCGACAGTAAAAAGGAAAATAAAATCTAGATGCTAAAAAGTCAAAAAGTACTGCAAGATGTAGAAAAATAATGCATCGAAAAATAAAAAAGTTAGTAATACAACTTATTATAAACAGTAGTTGTGATTTTGGCTCACATCTTCCTCTGGTTTTACGTCCAGTAACGGCTTACACGCCTTCTATGAGTCGAGGATAGACTTCCCATCCAGTTTTCTTATTAACTGACAAACAAGGTCTTTTATCGTTAGATTCCCTAGACTGTAATGTTGCTTCTCTTCTTTGAATAGTTCCCATAAATCTAAAAGAGTGCATTGAACTTGTCCACAAGGATGCGTCTCAAGAGTCTGTAAGATACTATTCATAGACTCCTTACTCAGTCCATCCTTTATGAATTTAATTTTGTCTTCTCGATTTATGGATACAAATCCAATATTTCTACAGCATGTGCTGCAATTCCATCTTGCTCACTTGTAGCAGACTCCCATTCTCTTAGCTCTCCTCTTCTTTAAGTAAGAACTTCTCCCCGTACCTGGCAAACATTTAATAAATGAGTCATCAAGCTCATCTGCCAATCGTACTTTGGCTTCTATGATCCAACGAATATCCTCAGGAAGATTCAGATGCCTAAATGCCTTCATTCTTTCCAATATGCGTTCATCAATTTTCCTGAGCACATCTTGGGGAAGAGTTGGAAATCTATTTTTTAGTGCTGCAAGAGATACTTCCATATCTGATTAACTTAGCTAAGAAAATGAAAGAGAAAATTTAAAATGAAACAACTAAACAGAAATAAAAGAAACCTAATAAAGAAAAAACTTGGGTTTCCTCCTAATAAGCTATTTAATAACTCACAAACAACACTAAAGCAAAATTAAAATAAAATGAAACAAACAAAGGAACAAAAGAAATTAAAAAGAAGTAAACAAGTTAGAAATTTGGGTTGCCTCCCAAAAGCGCTTTATTTATAGTCTTTAGCTTGACTATAGTTAGATCTTCATCATGGAGGATAATACACAAAGTATATCATCTCGATAATTGTGGAAAGATAGACTTTTGCCAATTTTAATGAGTCAAGCCAGCTTGATTTGAGTCTGCATGGAAAAAAATTAAGACAGAAATTATTTAATATTTTATAATTAGGCTTATAATTTTTAAAAACTTTTCAGCGAGCTCTTTTTCTTGCTCTAAATTTTCTTAAGAAATTGAGATAGGAAGGTAGTGGAGTTGAATCAAGAGTCGGTGAGTGCTCAGTTGATGGTGGTGAATGCTTCTTATTTTCTTCCAAGTCATCAAATTGATATTCTGTATAGTTTGACATATTTGGTGTTGTTTTCACCAAACAAACTGAAAGAGTTTCCTTTGAGTTTTCAAATATTTCTTCTATTTCCCTATCAATTGCAACCACTCCGTAGATATCATCCATGAGAGAAGGATATTTGAAATTTTTAGGCAAATTGGGCTCAACCTCTTCCTTTTTATCTTGCTTGCTTGAAGTATCTGGTTGATCAATCATCTCTTCTACATCATTACTCAAAGAAATTGTCAAGCATTGCTCTCTAGAATGTTTTTCAATTTGGCTTGTCAGGTTTTCATGGCTTTGAGTATCTAATGGACTAGAGAACTGTTCCATTTGTACATCATCAGTTGAATTGTGGCTAGCTCATTGATCCATCCTATCTTCCAATCTTTCACATCGTTCATGAGTAGCATTTATGAATCTTTCCAATGCCACTTCATAAGATGGTTTGTGCTCTTCAAATGGTGCATGATCTTGAAAATCATATTGATAAGGATACCATGAATTGTTACCTTGATCGCATTGGTTTTCCCATGAAAAGTTTGAATAATCACTCTATCCTGAGTTGTCTATGTTGGAATATGGATAATTCTCATACCTGTTATAATTTGGGAAAAATTGTACCTGCTCTGCATATTGGCATTCAAAATTCAAGTGATTACCTCCACATAGATTACAACTCAAACATGAATTAAATAAAGTATTAGCATCAAGTTTATCAATTAAGTTAGCCAATGTATCGATTTTAGCATTTAACTTACTAAAACCATCCTCACCATACATGTTTACAGCTTTATTTAGCATCATTCCTCCATCACACCATTATAAGTTATGGAAAGCCATCTTTTTTTTTTTTATTCTTTTTTTTTTTTTGTTATAAAAGTTAAAAAAAAATCTGCAAAATTTTAAAAAATATACAAAACAAATCTAAAGTAATAGAGTATATCAACTTATTGATATTGTCAAAAGTTGCCTTCCCCGGCAACGACGCTAAAAACTTATTGCGCGATTTCTGCAAGTGCACAGATCGTTTACAAGTAATAAAGTGATGAGTGAGTATCGTTCCCACGAGGAAGGGTTTGTCAAGTACCAATTTTAAGATTCCTCTATTATTTAGAAAATTAATTATGAGAATTCATATTTTAAGCTAAAGTAAAATTCAAGTACATAAATGATAATAAATATGAAAATAAGATTAAAGGTTTAGGATTTAGAATTCATCAATTGATCACATATGATTTTTTTATAATTTTTAGATGGATTATTTTTGCTGAAATTAATGATTAGATTTCCCTAAATTATATGATGTACTCTCTCAAGATACAACATGTGTGCTCATATTAACCTTATGTCTACTCTCGTGATCATAAGCAATTAACACAAACCCATTAAGTTTTATGGAAATCCTTTAACAATCACAAAGGAGTATTCTTATCTCTAAGCAATACATTTCCTAGGTCAATTATCCTAATGAAATAATATTGTATTTCCACTCTAACTACTTCACACAATATCTTAAATCATGCAATTAATAGCCAGTTAATTACAAGCATTAAGTTTTAAGATAAAAGATTAATTCCAACAATCAAATCCAATCAATTAAATATAAATAATCATTTGCAAATCAAAAGATTACATCTAAATCCTAGAAAATAAAATTAACTATTCATAATTAAAAGAGAAGAAACAATTAAATTAACAATAAAAATAATAAACATAATAATAACTTATAATTAAATTCAAGAATAGAGTTTAGAGAGAACTTGTTTTGGGATATAATCTTTGATGAACTCAAGCTTCCAAAAACTCATTCTCTTGATCAAAATAAAAAATAAAACTAATATACTCTAAGAAAACATATGAAAATTTCTCTACATATTTTTTTTATGAATTTTCTTTGATGCCATTTCTCTTTGCCAAGCATGGTATTTATAAACATGTTTGGTGGAAGAATTCAAGTTCCATTAAAATTCTTACATCAAAAATTCAACATTGATGGTTAGGTTGGCCACCAACCATTGAATTCCTTCATCAATATTCAAAAATAATTAGGTTGGCCACCAACATTGAATTTATTTCTCATGGATTGAAAACTTGAATCATTGCTTGTATCATTATTTTTATGACATCATTTTGATATGCAAAAATAAAATAAAAATACTTAAAATATGTTATAATTTATTTATAAATTATAGAACTATTTATTTCTAAAAATAAGTAATAATATTATTACATTCTCGAGAACTGAGCTAAAATTTAAGTTTAAACAATTAAAATAACTCTAAAAATATAGAGTTATCAACCACCCATTCTCACGTCAGCAACCTTATTGACTAGAGAAATGATTATAGCTATAATGTCTTCTCTTTCAACCAAATTTGCTTTTGGTTTGGGAAGATTGTCATTTCTCTTCCTATACTTACATTGAGGTGCATGATGATATGGTTTTCCACAAACAAAACAAGTACCTTTCTTTTTGACAGTTGAGTTAGTGGCTTTCGGCTTATAATCATGTTTATAATTATTATTGTTGGCATACTTTCTTTGTTGAGGCTTATCTTGCACTAGGTTTGCATTGGCATCAATTTGTTTTCCTTTGGCAACTTGGGCTTCTATCCTAGTAGTTTCATTTATGATAATTTGAATTGTAAGGTCAGCCAAGGACATTTGCTTATGTTTATGTTTCAATTATTGTTTGTATTCATTCTATAAAGGTGGTAGCTTCTCATTCAACAAACCAGCAACAAACTCCTCTTGTAGGTTGATATTTTTGCCCTTCAAGTCTTCTAGCAACTTTTGGTACTCATTGATTTGTCCTTTACTTTCTTTGTCATCAAACATTTCCCATCGATAGAATGTGCTAGTTATGAATTTCTGTTTGCCCACATCTTCAGCAGTGTATTTTGATATTAAGGAGTCCCATATTTCTTTTGTTTCTATATAAGGATAGTAGACATCAAATAAGTCATTAGTCAAAATACTAATAATTGTATGTCCACATACCTTATTTGCATGTGTCCAATTCTGAAACTTTTGTGTTTCAGTTGCAACAGGTTTCGAATCACTCATGTCAATGCGACTCCATGAACATCAAGAATAGAGAAGATCCTTTTTTGCAATCTTTTGAAGTTGTTTCCATCGAAGAGCTCAACTCTGAAAACATTTAGGAATGGTTTTGCAAACTGAGCAGTGGAAGCAATAGGCAAAGCAGGGATGAAAGCAGTAGTAGGTGTTTGGTTAGGAGCAGTAGCAACAATGCTATTAGTCTAAAAAACTCCTGCAACGACAGTACCATCGATAACAACAGGAGGAACAACGTTTTCAGTGGTAGGAGGGACATGTCATCAACACTAGAAGCCATAATAATTTTCTTAAGATTGTTGAGTAAATCCAAATAGAAGTTTAAGTCGTGTGATAAACATTGTCCTTAAGAAAATTATTTCTTTCAAGATAAATCAAGCTCTTCTACTGTAAACAATAAGTAACAGGAACACCAAACTAAGGCACTAAGTTAAGAACCCAACAAAAGAGAGAAAGAGGAGAAAGAGAGGAGCATATGATTTTTCTGTATGTCAAACTCATTAATAAGTTATGTATTTATAGCCAAAATTATAACAATAGAGGTAGAGAAAAATCAAGGATAGTGAGATAGTGGCCAACATTAAAATCTGTTAGTAAGAAAAATGGAGTTTACAGGTAATAGATTTTTATGACGTTTAACAAATAATTTCAAAATTGAAAATAAATAAAGTTACTTGCAAAACTAATATTGCTTTGGGCCATGCGTGTAACTCGCACGAGGGGGGAGAGAAATCCACCATTTTGCCTTGGCTAGGACAAGCTTATGTGCATGCAAGCACACTCCTTTATTAACTCATAACAAGTGTCTATTTATAAAGTAAATAAAAACCTTGTAAACAAACGATGTGGGATAGCAAATCTTTTGAAATAACTACTTCAAAACAGAGGCTTGATTTATTAATTCATTTATTTTAGTTCTAAAATTTTTTGATTCTATATTAGTTCTAAGATTTAATTTTGGATTTCTTGTGTGTTCATTAGATGGAGAGCTTTGTGGAAATCATAGTATGAATATGGTGATAGATTGATGCTACAGGGCAGGAAATGGCTCAAATGATAAAGAGATTGTATAATTTTTGTATTTTCATGTAATTTTTAAGGACTAGTCTATAGCTACTTTTCTTATCTAGAGATCAAAATATAATTTGTTAACTAATTGGCCTATAATAATTTTGTTTATTTTTTGCATAGATTTTATTTTTATTTTAGAATTGTATATATATATATATATATATATATATATATATATATATATATATATATATATATATATATATATATATATATATATATATATATATATAATAAACAAAAATCAAGGTTTTTATTTTATTCTTACCTCAAAGTGAAAATATCGGATTCGCGAATTGTATTATTCCAAAATTTTTGGAGAATATAATATGGAGATTTTTAATTTTGGTTCCGATTTTGGTTCTTCACAAATCAAAATTTTTAAAATTCGGTTCAATTTTGGAAATTTTCAAATATCCGAATTGGACCAAACTATGCTCAGCCCTACCTGGGAGGCTTCAGAACCATCTGCGTAGGGGCCAAGAAAACCTTTTAACATGTTATTTGCCATCCAATTAGCAACAGAATAATTAAAAATAAGGTAAATTGAGTTTTTTTTTTTTGTTATTTTAATCTTTTCTAAAAAAAAAAGTGTATTTTTTATTTTAAAAATGAAGTAAATTCTTACTTTTTTATGAACTAAACTCCTTTAACCAAAAAAAAATTGTTTTCACTTTCTATTGCCATTCTCTTATTCTTCTTGGTCTCACTTCTCTCTTAACAGAAAGGACTGTCTCTTCTCTCTCTCGATATAACTTCCATTAATGTTAATTTCAAGAACTCAAATTAAAAAAAAATTTGAAAATTCTTAAGAATCTAAAGTTCTTACCTGAATTGGCCAAATCAAGAAGCCCACTATTTCTTATTAGGAGCTCGTACCTCAAAAAAGGAAACCCCAATTCTGAGTTTGCCTGTTGAAGTACAATTTAGCCTGGGTGATACATTTTCAAATACTTAGATGGTAGAAACCATATAAACATTTTCAAATACCTAGATGGTAGAAATCATATAAACCTGAGATAGTATGGATATTGATGCGCTAGAAAAAATTTTAAAAAAGAAAGAAAAGGAAAAATGATAATTTACAACTTAGTATCTGAGATTTACCTTAATTAATGATTTGACACTTATAATTTGAGAATTGAGTTTTTTAGTCTATGCATTTACATTCTATTATGCTAAAATAGTCATTTTGTTACTTTTTCCATTAAAATTTTATAAAAAGTCTAAAATGCTTCTTATTTACAATTAAATTTTCTATCGCAAATATATTTTTTTAATCATTTATCATCACACGCTCTCTTTACAAATTAAAGCCAAAATCAACTAATAAATCAAATTCAATAAAATAATCAAAACTAAATTTATTTTTTCACCAAACAAACAAACATTAAAAAAAAAAAAAAAAAAGGCTAAACTCAATGCACTGGCTGAAAAAATCCAAACGATACTAACATAGTCAACAAACCATCATCAAACTGAAATCACCATCATCACCGAAAACCACCATTGCCACATACCAGCACTATGACCTTTGACCAAGCTCATGTAGCTGCAAAAATTGCCAACCCATTGGTCGAGCACACCTCCTCTCATCAATGCTCCTCTCAATGAATTGCACCGTTTAATTTCTGGCTTGATTCGCACCTTGAGAGTTTCAAATCAAGGCATAAACAAAACAATAATGATTGATACATAAAGCTTATTTACTTTGTCTATTTCTGTCCATCTAGCTATTTTCACTTATTGTCTTGCTTTTAATCTGCTCTTTAGCTCGCCGTTGTTCATGTGATTTCATTATTTGTTAGTGCCACTGGTTATTCTTCTCAATATGATCATGATTCAATTGTAATTGGGGCATTTAAAATCAATCCAATAGGGTGTTGTCGTGTCTTGCTCTGTTGGAAATTCATATCCAAATCTATTTATTGCTGTTAATATTACTCATTTAATTCTTATTGTTATTGCTTCCACCATTGATAGAGAGTTTTCAGCTGTTCTTGTTCTTGGTAATGGGAAGATACTTGGTGGGGTATTGCTATACTTAAGTGAGCCACTAGTAGATTACAAGCTGCCTATGTGCTGGTGTGAGTTAATTTTATTTAATTTTATCTTTGATTTTTTAGTTAAATTTTGTGGAGTAATAAAAGAGGTGAAGGTGATGGTGATGGTAGAGAGTATTTTAGGTATTAATAATTATTTTTTTATTTTTAATTATTTTTTAAAGAAATTAAAAAAAAAAAAAAAAAAAAAAAAAAAAAAAAAGATGAAAAGAGCAATTGTTTTAATGGAACAAAGCTTTTAAGGGTTAAATATTTCATTTTTCAATCTGCTAGGACCAATTCATTAATTAAGATAAATTCATGGACTAAATCGTAAATTACTAAAAAAAAAAAAAAAAAAAGGTGATCTCTTCTTCCCTTTCCATTGTTCTTCTTCGCCTCCGAAAATCATGCATCACCATTTTACTCTTTCACTTTCTATTTCCATATGATTACCCTCTCATTCCTCGCCACGTGTCCCTTCTGCTCAGTTCTATTCCTAAACGTCTATTTCCCTCCTCTCGCGCGTCTTCTCTCTCTCTCTCTCTCTCTCTCTACACAAACAGACTGTCACACTTCTTTCTCTCTCTAAAGGAGGGATTTATTTCTCTCTACGTTCCCCTCTCTCAGATTCTAATTGCCTCTCGTCTCTCCTCGTGAAAGGTTCAAATTTCTATAACCTCCAATTCCTCTTTTCTTTCTTTTTCTCGAGAAAATCTCTCAACTGTTGTTTGTTTCCTGTTAATCACAGGCGAAGGCGATTTCATTCGCCTCCTCTCTTTTCTAATTGGATAAGAACTCGCTTCCTCTCTTTTCTAATAGGATAAGAATAACTCGTAAGCTCCTGCATTGCTCCATTTTTTTTCTTCTTTAATCTTGCTTTTCCTGTTTGGTAGCTGAGAAAAAGCGCAGGAGAATATTGAGATTATATATTTATATTTCTAAAAGGCTTTGTTAATTTCTATTGAGATTATATATTTATATTTCTAAGAGGCTTTGTTAATTTCTTTTCTTGTTTTTTAAATAAATTATTGTTCAGTCTATTTCTTAGCTATGAATCTATTTTGTTTTTTTAACGCAGAACTCGTTTTATTTTTGGCCTGTTTGGTTGCCGAGAAAACACTGGAAAAGAAAATGTTTGTAAAGACATTAATTAAATGAGAAATAAACGAATATATACAAAATAAAAAAAAAAAATACGTGTTTCTATGGAAGAAGGAATTAGAAAAGAACTATAATGATTGATTTTCTCTGGCAGGCTGTTGGCGGGTATAGGCGGCTAGCTAAACGTACCATATCACTTGTTTGATCATCAATGGCAGGTCTAGACCCTGGCCAACATATGCTGACTCGGAGGCCATCCCGCAGTGCCGCCACCACCACCTTCTCCACCGAGGTTTTCGACAACGAGGTCGTCCCCTCCTCCCTCGGCTCCATCGCTCCAATCCTCCGCATTGCCAACGAAATCGAGCATGAACGTCCTCGCGTCGCCTATCTCTGTTCGTACCTTTGCCTGCTCTTTTTTTTTTGTCGTTTTCTAAACTAATTTTTTATTTTTTTAATTCTTAAATTACAAAGAAAAAAAGTTTAGTTTTAATTTTTCTTTTTCTCTCTTTCTTTTGTATATAGGTCGGTTTTATGCGTTTGAGAAAGCGCATAGGTTGGATCCGAGCTCTAGCGGACGAGGTGTGAGGCAGTTCAAAACTTCTTTGCTGCAAAGATTAGAGAGGGTAATTTCTAAATCAGTTATTGCCTTCTTTCTTTATGCATGTTGGTTTTTTATATCTAACTTTTCATGAACCAGAAATGTTTTTGAGAATTGAGTGAGTCTGGCCTTGATCTGATGTGCTCAACCTCATGGAGGTTTGGGTGGGTATTCAATCATAATTGGTTTATAAAATTTATCTGAATAAAAAGAGAGTTATAATTGGTATGGTTATTTGAGGGAATGAAAATAGAAGGAATATTTCTTTGGATGGTTCAAATTCACCGAATCACTTGATTAATAAAAAAAAATTACTAGACATGTAAAAGAAAAAATTGAATACATGAATCCCGTTGCTGTGGCATTTTAGTGATTTGAAGTTGAAATTTTTAATTTATAATTATAATACGAAAATTATATTGTATTAGTGCTATTCATAGGATGAAATAAGTTTGAATTTTAAAAATATTAGTCTAATTCGTAACTTTTTTTTTTTTTTTTTTTTGTATAAATTAATGTATCCAGTTTGACTTAAAAACATGTCTAATGAACTTATTTTTTTCCATGGATGAGTTATTTCTTTCTAGATAGGTTTAATTTAGAGGCTTTATGCTCATGATAAAAAAAAAAAAAAAAGTGTTTTTTTTTTATTATTATTATTAGGGAGGGGAAGTGCTCTTGACTATATTGTTTAAGAGAATACACACTTACCTTTATATTGTATTTCAGTGTGTAAAATGAGACTGTTCTTGTTTAAGTTAAAAAATATGAAAATCTTATAGTCAATTAGATATTATCTGATTTATTTTTTCATCATTTTTAAGAGTGAAAAATGAAAGATTTTAAATTAAAATATTCTAAACTATGAATAAATAATTAATAATAATAATAATTATTAATTTAGTGAGAGATATTAAAAGAAAAAATTAACCATATTATTTATAATAAAAAAAGTAAAAAGTAGCTTTGTTAACATGTTATTTAAGGTAGAAAATGTGTAAACCAAGGTAATCTTCTCAAATTGACAAATAACCATCCGAACCTGCTAATTAACTAATAAATTCTTCGCAAATTTATACAAAAATTTTTTTTATAATTTGATTTTATTAAAATAAATTAATACCCTGCATATCTCCCTTTAAATGATTGAGGCAAACTTCATTTTCTAGTGAATAAGGTAAAATGGAAATGAAGTTACTAAACAAAACGATTTTTTTTTTTTGGCCAAAAACTAAACAAAACGATTTTCCTTTAGAAGAAAAAATGATTTTAATCAAGTAATATTGCCTCTACAAAATAAGTATGAAAGAGTTGCGGTTTCAAATCCCTACCTCTGATTTACGAATGATGACGGGGTAAATGAGTTTAGGAGTGTTGCATGGAGGCTAGAAAAGGGAAACAGCTACCCATTATTGTCTAATCTAAGACTGGTCTCCTAAACAACCAAATATTGGCAGTCAACAAATTTATCCTCTTCGTCGATAATTGAAATTTCAATACATTATCGCTTATTGAGTCTGGTAATAGTTCGTATTTTTTTTCCTACTATTAAATTTCGGGTGCGCACCTGAAATTATGACTGCTTTTCTCTAGCTGTCCACCGAATACTATTCTAAAGCTGGCTCACGTTGCACTCTCATTTCTTTTTTTTTCTTTTTTTTTTTTTTTTTTAAATCCTTCTCTGCGTTAGCTAAAAGCAAAATCCAATTAGGTTATTGAAATAAGTTTCAAAGGAACCTTACGATTATCATAATTTTTTGGGATTTCATTTTTTGTTTGCAATAGGAAAACTGATGTAAAATTCTATTCAGGACAATGCATCCAGTCTTGCCTCTCGGGTTAAAAAGACTGATGCGCGGGAAATTGAGAGCTTTTATCAGCAGTACTATGAACACTATGTTAGAGCACTTGATCAGGGAGATCAGGCAGACAGGTAACCGCGTTATTGTTGTCATCTTTTTCTTCATGTTCCCTCTTTTTTCATCTTTATAATGTGAATTGAACCTTTCACTCCTACTTTCTTCATAGAGCTCAACTTGGCAAAGCCTATCAGACAGCAGGAGTTCTTTTTGAAGTGCTCTGCGCTGTCAACAAGACAGAGAAAGTTGAAGAAGTTGCTCCTGAGGTTTCATTCATTTCTAACCATTCCATTCTGTGCTATTGTGCTAGTGTCCTTTCTGCTGCGTTTATCATTTTCGTTTCCATATTGGTATTTAGTGAAGAATGATATTTGCAACGATTTTACCGAGCAGATTATTGCTGCGGCTAGAGATGTCCAAGAAAAGAAGGAAATTTATGCACCGTACAACATTCTTCCCCTTGATTCTGCTGGGGCTTCACAGTCTATCATGCAACTTGAGGAGGTAAGACCATAAGACCTCCCTTGTTCTGCTGTTGTGAGTTATTCCTGCATTATCTTGTTGGTGTCTTGTTTTATATGGTGCTTAACCATTCCCTGTTTTTCTGTGCCAGGTCAAGGCTGCTGTTGCTGCACTGTGGAACACTCGTGGCTTGAACTGGCCTACAGCATTTGAGCAGCACAGGCAAAAAGCTGGGGATTTAGACCTTCTTGATTGGCTAAGGGCTATGTTTGGCTTCCAGGCATGCCTTTGATACCAAAAACAAATGAATATATGAAATGAAATCTTCATATCTTACAATTATTTCATGATCTTCAGAAAGTAATTAATGAGTTCTGTATTTTTTTTTTTTTTGGTGAATGCAGAGAGACAATGTCAGGAACCAGAGGGAGCATTTAATTTTATTACTTGCCAACAATCATATAAGGCTTAATCCCAAGCCCGAACCTCTTAACCAGGCATTTACTAATTTTTTATTTTATAGTTTTTATAATTTTTCATATTGGACAGAATGTTATGCATTCTCTTGATGGTTGAAGCATCCAAGATATAGTCATTGTAGATGTTTATTTTGTTAAATTCAGTGTTTTGAGCTCAAAAGATTATATCACGTGTGTACATATGAATCTATAAATGATTTAAACAACTTGTCAAACTTTCTAGTCAGAGTTCGTTTATGCTTTATTTGTATATATTCCTTGTAAGAAGTTGACATTGCATATGTTATTCCTTTTTGTATATATTGTGTATGAGAAGTCTTAACTGCATATATTGCTTGGTGAATGAGATACTGTGTAAACCCTTTCTCATATACAGCTTGATGAGCGAGCTGCTGATGCCGTTATGAACAAGCTTTTCAAGAATTACAAAAATTGGTGCAAGTTTTTAGGACGAAAACACAGTCTGCGGTTAGATATGATAATATTTTCTTTGATTTTGTTTATGTTTTTTTCAATATGTTCATGTCTGAAGCTTCTTTACTATAATCTATAACTTATAATATTAATGTCTATGTGTTATTTCTAGTCTCCCTCAAGGTCAGCAAGAAATACAACAGAGAAAGATTCTATACATGGGCCTATATCTTCTGATCTGGGGTGAAGCAGCCAATGTTCGTTTCATGCCAGAATGTCTATGCTATATTTTTCACAATGTAAGCGCTCGTAATGACATTGGACCCCCTTGCTTTTATTCACTGATCATTATTTACATTAAGCAGTAGTATGTTCTGATTTATTAATAGCATTGTAAGAATACTTTTTATATATGTTCAGATGGCATATGAACTTCATGGCCTGTTGGCTGGAAATGTCAGCATTGTCACTGGAGAAAATATCAAACCTTCTTATGGTGGAGATGATGAGGCATTCTTGAGGAAGGTCATAACACCAATCTACCGTGTAATTCAAAAGGTATGTTGTAGATGGTTGTACCACTAGTTTGTGTATCATAGTCAAACTTTAAGTCTTTCTGTTAATACGAAAATTGTACTTTATTTTTCCAGGAAGCTAGTAAGAGCCAAAATGGAAAAGCTCCACATGCAAAGTGGTGCAATTATGATGATCTGAATGAGTATTTCTGGTTGGTTTGGATTTAATATCAGAGTTCTTATTGCTTATCAGAAGTTTATTAGTTTTTTGGTTAATTTAAATGTGTAAATACTTGGTTTTGCACTATGCTATTCAGGTCAACTGACTGCTTCTCCCTTGGCTGGCCTATGCGTGATGATGGAACCTTTTTTAAATCAACACAAGATTTGGTGAAGGTACTCTTAACAGTTTGAACAGATGTCAATGTGCAACACATTACTTGAACTGACTTTGGGTCTCTGATTAATGCAATTGCTATTTTAGGGAAGAAAGGCTTCTCCAAAAAAGTCTGGAAGCACAGGCAAATCATATTTTGTTGAAACCCGAACCTTTTGGCATATCTTTCGAAGTTTTGACCGGGTGTGGACTTTTTACATACTTGCTCTTCAGGTATTCAATTTGTCAGAGTAGATATGCTGATGGTAATTGCTTTGCCAATGATATTGAGCATCAATGCAAATTAATATATGAACTTTATATTGCAGGCAATGGTCATCTTTGCTTGGAGTGGGGGCTCAGTTTCAGATATTGTCCGAAAAGATGTCTTATATCGCCTGTCCAGTATCTTCATTACATCAGCCTTTCTTCGCTTTCTTCAGAGTAATATATTTTTACTTGATGCTCCTCTTACTTAGAATTCTTAGATCTCTTGTATTCTAAATATTAAGTGGACATCTAATCAATGTTTACACTCATTATTAACTTTGCAAACTGTGGTCTATTTCTTATGCTATTATTTAATCAAGGGAAATATTATGAAATTCTCAAATTTGACATCTTTAAAGTGGTAATGGACAATCATTTTGGAAATCCTAAACTGAAAAAGCTGGACTAATAATGCTGCATGGAGGGAATAACAAGGAAGCTTAATTTGGAGCAGTGAACGAGGTTTTTTCATTACAAATATGTTGGGATGTGCTTTTTCATTGCAAATATGTTGGGATGTGCTTTTGACAGCTCAACATTGTAGAAATTATTGCCAAGGGCAAGGGTTTCCAGGATATGAGTGTACACTTATACAAGTTAACCTTCAAAGTTTAAGAAGCGTGGACTTGTTATAATGCTTTAGGTATAGTTCTTCAAGGAATCCTTCACTACATAATATTAACGTCTCTAAAACATTTCTATGTGTTAGTCAGTTTAACCATATGAACGTGCAAGTACTAGATGAATGAGTTTTGGGGCGTTGAATGGGTCAGTTGGAAAATAAATAAATTGTCACATAATATTTTCCAAATTTGGGATCTTGTAGATTTATAGTGCGTTGATTTATTGCATATTCCTTTTTTTTTTTTTTTTTATATTTAGTAACTATTGATAATGGTTGAATAATTTGTCATCCAACTTGAGAGACAACAAAATTAGCAAATAGCATTGCAAAAACACTGAAACTTCATTTTTTTTTCATTGGAATTAATACTTTTAATCTATTATTTCTTTTTGGCATTACTTCAGGATCCTACTGCTATCTTAAGTCTACCTTTTGTCTCATTTCTGTCTTGTTGTTTTCTTTTAGGTATTCTGGATCTTGTTCTGAACTTTCCAGGTTTCCATCGATGGAAATTCACAGATGTGCTGCGAAACATTCTCAAGATAATTGTCAGTCTTGCATGGCTTGTTGTTCTTCCGCTGTGTTATGTACAGGCCTTTAATGTGTCCCATAACAAAATCAAAGATTCATTATCATTCCTTCGTGAAGTAAAGGCCATTCCTCCATTATACATTGTAGCGGTGATTGTATATTTGATTCCAAATATTCTTGGGGCTGCTTTGTTTATCTTTCCCATGTTTCGAAGATGGATTGAAAACTCAGACTGGCTTGTTATCAGATTCCTTTTGTGGTGGTCACAGGCACGTATGCTAACAATTTTCTTTTGCTACTTCCTTACTACTGCATTTTCATGTTCTAATTTTGTTTGGCTGCGTCCTTATTATTGCTATTGGGCTAGTAGCTCAGTGGTCGAGCACCTGCCTCCATAGTGCAGGAGGTTAGAGGTTCAAACCCTGATAATCTCCTTCCTTTTAATGAATTTCTGATATATACCAAAAAAAAAAAAAATAGTGAAATTGTATTAGAGCAGAAGCTAAAATTAGCTATAAGAACATCTACTTAAGTCCTCCCTTCCACTCCTCTCTCTTTCTTGTTTGAGCTTTTAAGCAATTGAAAAACAACTCAATTATGTGTGAAATGTGAAGAAAGATAAATTTTCAGTGTTCTGATCTGAGTAAAAAGGTTATTGACAATGAATCATGAATAAATTAGTAGGGAAATGAATTCATTTATATAGAATTAATCAGCATTGAACTTCTTACCCAGTTTTTGTGTGTAAAAGCAAATGAAGACTGTGTGCATGCATGTAGAACCTCTGTGTTTTAGGGTAAATTCCAAATCAACAACACTATTATGACCAAAAGTTACTGAAAATAAAGAGGGACACAGAAAAATAGAAAGACGACTACTTAATACAGTATTGAAGAATTGCACTCGCTTGTATGCCGTCATGTCCTTTTACCAACTATGTCTTGCTTTTCTTAACTAATAACCTTCTAATTGCAGACTATACCTTTCTTGTAAGCTAATATCAATATCTATTCTTCCAAGTTTGAGGTGATACTTTAGTCATTGTTGTATTAATTATGGGGCTGGCAAAATTTAATTTCCAAGTTAATATTTGATAATATTAATAATGAGAATAAGTAATTTTTAATTCAAAACAGAGCCAAAGATAATTAATTAAGCTGCTATTAGAAGGATGGATTTAAAGCTGGAAAAAAGGAATGTAAATATGTTTCTTACATTTTACAGATGTCTATAATCTGTCCAGTCATTGCTCTTCTGACTGTTTATACTATGCAATTCAGTTCAGTAATTACTAAGTCTTTAATTCTTCAGTCATTTATTTTCTTCATCCAAGTTCCAAACTTTAACCTTGAGTTTCTTTTTCTCTGCAATACAATTGTCTCAAAATGATTACTATATATTTTTCTAATTTCTGAGGGAGAAGAAAATGTTATATCTTGTCTTGATTTTCATTTAATTGTTTGCAGCCAAGAATATATGTTGGGAGGGGAATGCATGAAAGTCAATTTGCACTTATAAAGTAAGTCTGAAAAGAATTCACGATGTTACAATGCAATTGTATGTATTCATGAATTTCTTTGGTTAAAGTTTGCTTCATTACGAGAACCTACTTTTTGATTTCAGGTATACCTTTTTCTGGGTGCTGCTTCTTTGTTCAAAATTTGCATTCAGCTATTTTGTCCAGGTTGGCTTCAGTTGTTCTTGTTATCATTATCCTCGTTATTGTTGCAATGTAAAGTTGATTGGGTTCACCTTGATACTTTCACCTGTTGTTTCTCCAGATAAAACCTCTAGTGAAGCCAACTAAAGATATAATGAACATTAAGCATGTAGATTACATGTGGCATGAATTTTTCCCAAATGGTATTTGGTTGCTTTACTTACTTCTTTTTAAGCTTTTCAACTGATTTTTTAATCTATGTTAACAATTATCTGGTGAATCTATGCTAACAATTGTCTTGCGAATACAGCTAAACACAATTATGGAGCAGTTTTGTCGCTATGGGCACCAGTAATATTGGTGTGTCTTCTGACATATCATTCCAATGTTTAGTTTAATATTGGTTAATTTTCATTTGCATGGGAGGAACTGTTACATCCTCCATGGTGATATATCTACATGTAATGCAGGTTTATTTTATGGATACTCAAATTTGGTATTCAGTTTTCTCAACTATATATGGTGGCATTGTTGGAGCTTTTGATCGCCTAGGAGAGGTAATCCCCTCAAATAATTCTTTGTTCGTTCTTGTTTCATGTTTGTGGTTAAAGTCATCAGTTGTTGAACATTGTATTGTAAAAGAGTCATTTGGACATATTTTTCTTGCTTCCATATCAACAACTGAATAGTCAATTGTTGAATATTCTTTTCTTGTGAGATTAATTATTCTTCATGCATGCTTGTTTTGGGAAATTATGGTTTGTTACTGAAAGTTGAAAAGATGACTAGAAGGTCAAAATATATATTGGAGTTGTAAAATAGGCCATCCTGTTCAGCTATTTTTCTTCCCCTCCCATATCAAAACCATATGAGTTGAAATAGGATTCTGAGAATGGCAAAATGAACAATAGCTGCTAAAAATTAAGCATTGGTATGGTCAATACTTACTCCCTGCTAATGCAAACCAAGTATCACAAAATTTTGGCACTACACTGATAAATGATTTTCTGGAGTTTACCATTAGTGTGTCAACCTTTTCTAATCCTCGTTGTGTAAGACACCCCTTAGCTACTGTGAGTTTAAATATCATTTCATTTTGTTTTCAATTGGAAGTGGCTTTCCATAATAGTTCCTACCAAGCTTTGGGTTAAGTAATTTTGTAGTTCCTACCAGGCTTTGGGTTAAGTAATTTTCTCTCCCACTCAATGGGAGTTGAACACAAATCCTCCAATTTGGAATTGTAATGTCAAACAATTGGTTGTCCTGTGGGAGCAAATCTTGGGTTAAAATTATATCTGTGAGATGACAGAGATGACCCCCCTGCTTGACTTGTTGGTTTGTTGGTTTTTGTGGCATTGGGACATCACTTTGTGGCGTGTTGATTTCCTCTTTCTCTCTCTTTTTTTTTTTTTTTCTCCCTTTAAAGATACGAACTCTAGGCATGCTAAGATCGCGATTTCAGTCCTTACCTGGTGCATTTAATACATATTTGGTGCCTTCTGACAAGACAAAGAAGAAAGGTTTCTCTTTTTCAAGGAGATATGCTGAGGTTTGATGTTGTGTTTTGAACTGTTTAATAGTAACTTTCATGGTCATATGAATACACTTCATTATTATAAATTTCTGCCTGAGTAGGTTTCAGCAAGCAGGAGAAGTGAAGCTGCAAAATTTGCTCAGTTATGGAATGAAGTGATATGTAGTTTCCGCGAAGAAGATCTTATCAGTGACAGGAAGGGCCCCATAACGAATATATATTGTAGATTTCCAAAGTCAAACATATTTCTGTATTCCTTTATTTTCTTGCAACTAATATGATTACTCTTCTAATTCAGGGAGATGGATCTATTATTAGTTCCTTATTCGTCAGATCCTAGCCTCAAATTAATTCAGTGGCCACCCTTTTTGCTAGCAAGCAAGGTCTGCATAATCCCCTCCTGAGATTTAAATACATCATGGTTGTAATTTTTTTTCTTTTTTTTAACAAAAGAGGGCCTAAGCCCTAAATGAGAAGAAACACATGTGAGGTCTAGTGTCTGCTATATTTGTCAACAGAACACTCCCATATCAGCTGGAGTAGGAAAACCATGTAACAACAATTTCAGAGGAATAGCATAATTTACCATCCAACCAGTTATAATGTGGTACAGGTAAACATGCCAGTTCTTTGAAATAATTTGGTGGATGCTCTCTGCCAGGTGTCCATTGTGTTCCTCACATCACATCTTGTGAGATCAAATCAACCACTACCTTGGAGTATGTCTCAAGAAGAACTTTCTTGAGCCCAAGCTCATTGAAAGGCTGGAAAAGCCCCATTGCTCTGCTCTAACCAGTGTACACACCCTAGAAGAAACATGAAACCCAAAAACCAAGCTCCATTTGTATCATGCAAACACCACCAGCCCTAGCTAGACCAGTTTAGGTACAAAAAGTTCCTTCTTTATTTTTCTTGATCCAGCTAGATAGAGGAAGGTACCAACCACTAATCATTTGCCTTGTGTGAGTGCTAGTCTGGTTGCAATGCAGGGGAAACATCCCTGCATCTGTTACTTATTGTCCCATGGGAGATCATTAGAAATGGATATGTTGATTGTTTTTAATTGCTAATCATTTATCTACTTTTGCAGATCCCAATAGCCTTGGATATGGCAGCTCAGTTCCGGTCAAAAGATGCTGACCTCTGGAAGCGTATTTGTGCTGATGAGTACATGAAATGTGCTGTGATAGAATGCTATGAATCCTTTAAGCATGTCCTGAATATTCTGGTGGTTGGAGAAAATGAGAAAAGGTTGTGCTTCGTACTTTGCTTATCTAGGAAAATTCATTTCCATTTTCTTCATATTTTGTTTTTTTATCTATAGCTTAAGCTACCTGCATATGTGACCAACCCACCAATATTGGAGTTGTTGGCATTCCCTTGTTTTTGGTCATTAATTATTATGGCTTCATAAAGGTTAAACAGACATAATTTGCTGTTGTCCAATTTTCCAAGTGGTTATAATCTGAGATTTGCTCAAGAATTGGAAAAAACTACAAGGCTGAGGTGTTTAGCATTTTAATTTTTTAAATTCTACCTTAGTTGCTCACTTGAAAATCAGGACCTCATCCGATAATTATTCTCTGGTTCTCATTACCACTATTGTTCCTTCTCCAAAATATGCATCTGAAGCTTAAGTTTGCAAGTCTCATCCACGCTTTGGAGGTTCCATTCCAACTTTAATTATTTTACTTTTAATTTATATTAATTTCTTTTAGAGCCATTCAAGTGTTAAACTCTACTATCAATTTTAGTCATGGCACAACAAAATCTGCATTATGCTGTCATTTTTTTTTAATTGATAGGTTTTGATTCTTACTTTGTACATATCTGAGTTTAGAAGGAGGTATTTTCCCTCCAAGTCATATTCTTCTTTCTTATTCAAAAAATTTTGTTCTCTGGTTGTTAATTTATTTGATTCTGAGATCTGTCTAATGCCTGAACCATGTTAGGCTGAAAGTCCTCTTTACAGTAACATCATGTAGGATTATTACTTGAATTGAAGTATTTACTTTTCCTTTCTTCCCTTTGTTGTGCCATTTGTGCTATCTACATTTCAATGGAAGAATTTGAAACTGTGGTTACAATGTTACAGGATAATTGGCATCATCATTAAAGAAATTGAAAGTAACATTTCAAAGAATACATTACTTGCAAATTTCAGAATGGGTCCCTTACCAGTTCTTTGCAAGAAATTTGTGGAGCTTGTAGCAATTTTGGTGAGTCACTTGTACTAATTATGACTGCAATTGCTTTTGTAAATGTTATTTTTCATCATATATTGGAAATTTACCATTTTCTTTCATGTTGCAGAAAGATGGTGATCCATCCAAGAGAGATAATGTGGTATTGTTGCTTCAGGACATGTTAGAAGTAGTTACCAGTGATATGATGGTGAATGAGAATCGGTTAGTAAACCTTGTTGCTGTCTATTTTGAGTTAGTGTTGCAATCTCTCTGTTTCTTAAGTGAAAAGTAACAACGCTGCTTTTCCTTATACAACAATAAACAGTGAATTGGTAGACCTTGGACATGGCGGAAAAGATTCAGGAAGGCAACTTTTTGCCGGTACTGATACAAAACCTGCTATAATGTTCCCTCCTGCAGTTACAGCACAGTGGGAAGAACAGGTATTTTTGCACTGGCTCAGTAATCAATCAATATTAGAAGACAAAAGATAATTTAATCTTTGACTATATATAAGCCTTGATGAAATTTTTCTTAACTTTCTTTCTAGATAAAGCGCCTCCACCTCCTTTTGACTGTAAAAGAATCTGCTATGGATGTACCGACAAACCTTGAAGCCCGCAGGAGGATTTCATTCTTTACAAATTCCTTGTTTATGGATATGCCACGTGCTCCTCGAGTCCGTAAAATGCTTTCATTCAGGTGTAGCTTATATTTGAATAAATTGAGTTATAGTTAGTTTTGAAAGGTTAATCTTTGTGAGGATGACTGTTAGGAACACCATTGTCTGCCTCTTGGACATTCCTTGTTACCACAAAATTAGTTTCTGTGCTTATAATTTTGTGAAGTACATCTGAGGCTTCTAGATGGTCTAGATAATAAATAGATTGTGAAACTTGCAAGAAGTTGAAATTCAGATGTATTTATTTGAGTAAAGTGAAAATCTTTTAGTCAAGTAAGACTAATTTCTTTCCATGGACAGTGTCATGACCCCATACTACAGTGAAGAGACCGTTTATTCTAAATCTGATCTCGAAATGGAGAATGAAGATGGTGTATCAATCATATACTACTTGCAAAAGATCTACCCAGGTAGTATAGTTTCTCAAACTAGCGTTGTGTGCGTTTTTGATAACTTACCTTTGTCTTGAATGGGTTCAATATGATTAATGGAGCTTATTTATCAACCATCTCACATCTTTGGTAGATGAATGGAATAACTTCATGGAACGGCTCAATTGTAAAAATGAGAGTGAAGTTTGGGAAAATGAAGAAAACATTTTGCTGCTACGTCATTGGGCATCCTTAAGAGGTCAAACTCTCAGCCGCACAGGTGATTGGTGCATTAATTTTTCCATCATCAAATACATTTGTCATTTTTTTTTTCATCTCCTTCACTAATAATTATGGATCTTGCAGTTAGAGGGATGATGTATTACAGACGAGCTTTGAGACTTCAGGCCTTCCTCGATATGGCTACTGAAAGTGGTAACAGAAAAAATGTCTTTCTCCTCAAATATTTTAGTGTATTTTCTAGAGTTTAAACATCGAACATTGCCTTCATTTTCTGTAGTTTGGCCTCATAAGAAATTGATTAATAGGATTACAGTAAAAAAGATTTTTTTGCCTTGGAAGTTTGATTCTTTAAACCTCATAATTGTGTTGAACAGAAAAAGTTTTGACTGCTTACTTTGATTTAGGTTTTGCAGCTCTTAATTGCATCTTGCATTTCTTTATTGGTCAAAAATAATAGAATTAACAATTGAGTGACAAAGGTCAACTAGCTATGGTTTTTTACACAAATGGTACCAAAGGAACTTTTCAGCCAAGCCAGGGTTAAGTGACTAAAGTCAACATATAGATTGAAGAGAGTAGGAAATAAAAAGGAAAAACAATTATACATTAATAGTTTTTGAATTTTTATAATGCAGTTTGAAAATTCTAGTCACTGTCTCAGACTGATGGTCCGTTGGGCATTTCTTGTTATTCCTTTTCTTCGCCAAAGTATTAAGATTAAGTCCTAGCTTTGAAAATTATGAGAAGAAAAAAATGAATGTGCCTGTTATAAAGCATTGTTTCTGAATCATTTTACCCACCAAAATTGAGATGATGACATCTAACGTGAAATATAGTGTTCAAGGTGCACAAGATCTGTGAAGCATGTACTTCTAGTTCCTTGTACTTGGGCGCCTGTATCACTTTCTCTATTTATTTTCCATATATTCCTATAAATGTTTTCCTAAATGGGGATAAGTTTCTAGTGACGTATTCCCAACTTGCCATTAGAGGGTTGTTGGCTTCTGACTTGGTCTCATATGTGCAGAGATACTAGAAGGCTATAAAGCAATAACAGTTCCATCCGAGGAAGATAAGAAAAGTCAAAGATCACTATACGCTCAACTAGAGGCAGTAGCAGACATGAAATTCACATATGTTGCTACCTGTCAAAATTATGGAAATCAGAAACGGAGTGGAGATCGCCATGCAACAGACATCCTGAATTTGATGGTTAAGTATGTTCTGCCTCTGATAACATGGCCTTTCTGTTAAATATCTTAAAAAGTTTAATCACTGAATCATGTTGTTCACTTGACTGTGCTGCTGCTCTACAGCAATCCCTCTCTACGTGTTGCATATATCGATGAAGTTGAAGAAAGAGAAGGTGGAAAAGCACAGAAGGTTTACTATTCTGTATTGATCAAAGCTGTGGATACGCTAGATCAGGTGATTATCCTTCAAACGCTGAACGTTATTACATGCTTACTAACTGTACAAAAAAATGCTGATTATTTTTCAATCTTCCTCAAAGGAAATCTATCGTATAAAATTGCCGGGTTCAGCAAAATTAGGTGAAGGAAAGCCTGAAAATCAGAACCATGCCATAATATTTACACGAGGAGAAGCTCTTCAGGCCATTGACATGAATCAGGTGAACTGTGAGATAGCTGAATTAATTATGGTTCCATTATGCATTTTGGGACAATCCTCATGATTATTGTTTCTACTTGTTATAGGATAATTACTTAGAAGAAGCATTCAAAATGCGTAACCTTTTAGAAGAATTTTACGAGGATCATGGAGTGCGCCCGCCTACAATATTAGGTGTTCGTGAACATATCTTCACCGGAAGGTTGGACAAAAGTTTTTGTTTTCTATCTATTAACTGTTTTTTTTTTTTTTTTTTTTTAATGATAATCTATTAGCTGTTCTTATTTTATTAAGATCCTATAGTTTCTATCACTTCTGATGTTGTATTACATATTTGCTGCAGTGTCTCTTCTTTGGCTTGGTTCATGTCAAATCAAGAAACGAGTTTTGTCACCATTGGTCAAAGAGTTCTTGCAAGACCATTGAAGTACATGTCTCTCTTGTTGTATTCTTTTGTTGGACAACTTAATAAAGATAATTTATACTGTACGGAAGGGCAATCTTCATTTTACACACACATATATGCACACAAAATCCTTTTGAACTTCATTAAACTAAAGAAAACAACAAACCCAGCCCACTGTCTCACACATGGAGATGGCATAAAAAGTTAGTTGTGGAAAGCAGGAAGACAATTCATTTTTGTAATTGCTTTTTGGCTTTTCTCATACGAAGCAAAGTTCATATATGAATTTTGCTTTACAGAAAAATCAAAATTTATAGGAGTTGTTTTTAGACAAGGAGAAAAGCAAAGAGCAAAAGTTGAATTAAATAGTGCCTAACTGATATTAATATTTTATGCTTTTAGGGTCCGTTTCCATTATGGGCATCCAGATGTATTTGACAGAATTTTTCATATTACCCGCGGTGGCATCAGCAAGGCTTCTCGTGGCATCAATTTAAGCGAGGACATCTTTGCTGGTAGCATTCTTAAAAGCAATTTTCCCTGTTTGTCCAGCCAAAATAATTAAATCGAAGAAAGGATTAAACAGAATCAAAGCATTTTTTCCCTTAAGAGCACACAATTTCAATCACTTAACATATTTATTTTCCCATGTAGGTTTCAACTCAACATTAAGACGAGGAAATGTTACTCATCATGAATATATTCAAGTGGGAAAAGGTCGAGATGTTGGACTCAACCAAATCTCACTTTTTGAAGCAAAAGTAGCTTGTGGTAATGGGGAGCAGACCCTCAGCAGGGATATCTATAGATTGGGCCATCGTTTTGACTTCTTCCGCATGCTTTCGTTCTATTTTTCAACAATTGGATTTTATATCAGTGCAATGGTAATTCCTTTTAATGCATAACTCAAGTTGAAAACAACTGGAAAAATAGTGTGGGCAAGGAGAATTAAAGTTTATGGGTGGGCCATTTTCCCTATTGAACCACCGAAAAAATTATCATGAGCATCTTCTTTTTGTTCCTTTTCCCTTAATTGGAAGACCACTCTTCTCATCTTCAGTTGGAAGATAACTTTTTTTTTTGCAAGATAGTTTTCAGAAATGCAAACAAAATTTCATTCTTATGAACATCTGTTGGCTTTCTTTCTTTCTTCTTTTTTTTTTTTTTTTTTTTTTCAAAAAATAGCTTTACATGCATATATAATCTTAATATGACGAGTCATTAGCATCTCTGACATATGTGCATCTAATAGGTTGTGCCCCATAGTGATGGGTCATTCTTAAGTTCAAAAATACATTTTCCTAGTATTCATAGATGCACATTTATTAAGTATTCTTGCTGATGGATATGTAGATATGGATATATAGGAAGTTCTGCTGACATTGTTTTTGTTCCTGTTCTGCAGATGGTTGTCCTCACAGTCTATGCTTACTTGTATGGCAGGCTTTACCTGTCATTGAGTGGATTGGAGGGTTCAATACTGAAATATGCAACTCGTAGGGGAGATGATCCACTAAAGGCAGCCATGGCTTCACAATCGCTTGTCCAGATTGGTCTTTTGATGGCATTGCCTATGGTCATGGAGATGGGACTGGAGAGAGGGTTCAGAACAGCATTAGGTGACATAATCATCATGCAGCTTCAGCTTGCAGCTGTTTTCTTTACATTCTCCCTTGGGACAAAAGTTCATTATTATGGACGAACTGTACTGCATGGTGGGGCAAAATACAGAGCTACTGGGCGTGGTTTTGTGGTCCGGCATGAGAAGTTTGCTGAGAACTATAGGATGTACTCAAGGAGCCACTTTGTAAAAGGGCTGGAGCTTATGATATTGCTCATATGTTATCAGATATATGGAAAAGCAGCAACTGATGGAACAGCTTATGCATTGCTCACATTCTCAATGTGGTTTTTAGTGTGCTCTTGGTTGTTTGCTCCTTTTCTTTTTAACCCATCAGGATTTGAATGGCAGAAGATTGTTGAGGATTGGGATGATTGGCAAAAGTGGATAAGCAGTCAGGGTGGCATTGGTGTACCTGCAAACAAGAGCTGGGAGTCATGGTGGGATGAAGAACAGGAGCACCTTCAGCACACTGGGCTTCTGGGACGGTTGTGTGAGATTATTCTTGCCATGCGCTTCATTCTGTATCAGTATGGAATTGTCTATCAACTACAAGTGACAAGGGAAAGTTCAGCTGGCAGAACCCGGAGCATTGCTGTGAGTATATTAGCTGTCTATTCTCCTACAATATCTTATGCTTTAAGCGTTATGAAATTTGTCCAAATTGGTAAAGAAAATTTTAGATTTTTTTTTTTTGGGCTAATGGTTGCCAGTCATTGAAATCTTCATTCATTTTGAGTGCTAAATTCTCAATTTTAAAATTGCCTTGTGAGAATGGAACATGCTTCTAAGGCGCATATTTTTTAAGCCTGATGGCTGCCCTACTGAAGCATAATTTGTGTATAGGAAAGGAAATCTCTCATGCAAATATGTGGTTAACTAAAAGAAATGCCTACCACATGCTGGGAAATGTTTATGATACAGGTGATGATTGAAAATTTAACAGTGAAGTAATAACTAAAAGAAAAAGAAAATGAAGACTCTTGACTACTCTTCCTTATGAAGATGAGTTAAAAGCATCAGCTTTATGTTCTGGGACATCCTGAGCCCAAAGATATAGATTACTCTGCCTTTTATAATTGTCTGCTTAATTTGGTTTTGTGATTTCAGGTTTATGGTCTGTCTTGGCTGGTAATTGTTGCTCTGATGATCATCTTAAAGGTTAGTGTTCAAAGTTCAAATTTAAGAAATGCATTCAGTTCATGGATCTGAAATGCTGCTTGATGACACTGGTTCGCCTCTAAAACTGCAGATTGTTTCCAAGGGTAGGAAAAAATTCAGCGCAGATTTCCAGCTGATGTTCAGACTTCTCAAGTTGTTCCTGTTCATCGGGTGTGTGGTCATTCTTGTTATTCTGTTTACTACCCTACATCTCACAGTTGGAGACATTTTTCAGAGCCTGCTAGCCTTTATTCCTACTGGATGGGCACTTCTACAGGTATGCGCCTGTTATCCAAAAAAAAAAAAAAATTGCTCTCTCTATACTGCATGTGTTTGCTGCAATAAAAAAAATTTGTTGCAAGAAGTCATTGTGAAAATTTTCTGGATTAGAAATTTCATTTTGATGGTAAGCCATCTTCAAGTCGCACACATTCAGAATTTTGAACTTGAAAACATTATGAATATACAAGTGTTATTACCAAGTGTACGTTTTATATGATCAGATATCACAAGCAGCCAGACCATTGGTAAAGGGTCTTAAAATGTGGGGGTCTGTGAAGGCTCTTGGAAGAGGGTACGAGTACATGATGGGGTTAGTTATCTTTACACCAGTGGCTGTACTGGCCTGGTTCCCATTTGTGTCAGAGTTCCAGACCAGGCTGCTTTTCAACCAAGCATTCAGCCGAGGACTTCAAATCCAACGCATTCTAGCAGGTGGGAAGAAGAACAAATAAAGTGGTTGGATGTTGAATTCTTGATTGTTGAAAGAATTGAACCAATTAAAGATAGTAATATCTATCTTTGGAGGGTCATACACCGGAGAGAATGATTGCCACATGAGAAAATGCACGGGGTGTGAGAACTGACAACCTTTTATATGTCATGGCCTTCGCCTTTTTGCTTCACTTCACCTTTATGGGTGCTAGAATGGTTCAAAATTTTAATTCTTTGAGTTGCTCAAAATCATCAATAATTTTGCTTCATGTCCATGTAATCAGATGAGTGTTTTCCGTGTGAAAGCTCAAGAAATTAAATCTTTGCTGACATCATGTTTGTTTCCTGTCTATACATTGGAAGTAAATTCTCGTATGGTTGTATGCCCAAGCAAAGAAACAACAATCTATCCAATTTGTTGGTATAGAATATGACATTGAGAAAGGCTTATCGTTTTGTTACATATTTGGTAAAATCACAATGAACACTGATAAGCTGAAAACGAAAATAAACATTGAAAAAACAGTTACATTTCAAATTTCTCTCTTAAGCAGAAATGGTTAAATTAATGGTTTATCATGTAACAGTAGTGGTGGTAAACCGATCGGGTTACAGTAAATAAGGATAATGTCCAGTGTTTTTTTTTTTTTTTCAAGCAGATTTGCTTCGATTCATTTTATATTGTGGTCATATTGGATTATATATGGGGTTGACCTAAATAGAAAATTTTGGGTCAAATTTGAATTGATTGATGGGTTTCTAGCGGGCCATCTATAAAATTTATGGTGGAAAAAAGTATGCAACTCAAAATAAAAAAGAAATAAATTGAAATAAAAAGGTATGCAAAAATAAGAAAAATTAAAAATACACTACCTAATTAAAAATTATTTGGCAAAAAAAAATAGAATAAAATTCTCATACCAAATTGATGCGAACCTCAAAAATAATTGCTTTGAAACCCAACTCCAATCATGGAAATGAAAATCCCTTAAAAAATCAAATCAGATTTAATGGTTAAAAATCTTGACCAAATAATTATTTGAATCACAAACCAAATATATGAAGAACCTAAACTGTATGTTTTCTTAATAACTTAAAATAGTCCAATGAGAACTTAGAGAAACAATCTCACAATCTAATTTCTTGTTGATCAAAGTTTTTTCTTACATGAATAGAATGCCTATTTATAGAAGACAATGCCTAAAGTTACAAAAATATCTTTAATGAAAAATCCTAATGTAGTGTATTCCTAAACTAAATTTGACTCTATAAAGAAAGTAAATATAACCAAACAAATAAGTAAACAACAACTAAATTCGTTTTGTGCTTATTAAATAACTAAAGATAGGCCCAAAAACATCACTAGTAAACTTAATTTTAATGAAATTATATGGCCCATGCATATAGTATACTATAGCTAACTAAAATAAAGATAATTCTCACATGTCATGTACATGCCAAACATGGGTTAATGCTCATACTAAAGGCCAGTGATGAGCTTACCTCATTAAGGGAGCTGCAGGCTCTAATCCTCTATTAGGGCATATGGAGCCTCATGGAGAGGAGTTATTTCACACCCTAAAAATCGAAGTATGGTCATCTTAAGGCATGGATATATTTAAGATCACCAAACAATCGTAGAACTCAATCCTAACCATAGAAAATATGAGATGAAACTATATCAAATCCACAATAGTCACAAAATCTTGAGAAAATTGATAACTCTCCATTTCATTTCAATCTAATAATAATAATATATATATATATATATGGTGCACCCATAATTTAGGTATGGATAGGTAGGATTTCAGTAATTTTAGACTTCATATAAAAGGGTAAGTTAAGCTTTAGTAATTTTGGACTTCACATATATATATATATATATATATATATATATATATATATATATATATATATATATATATATATATATAAGTCTTCGTAATACAAGTCCAAGTTAGCCCCCTTAAGTCTGCCATTATATATACATGTATACATACCAAACGTACATATATACACATACTCTCAAACTACAGAGCATTTAAGAGTTAATAACTATAACAATATTTGCAATATAAAGCATTTAAATGGCTTCTAGAAAGAAGAAATCGAAGCTCAACTATCTCTATCTCTATCCTCTTCGACTTATCTACCTGAAACCACAAATGAGAAGGATAAGCCATCAACTCAGTGAGTAAAGAAATGCATATACTCTTGGGTTCCTTAGATGAACAGTAATTATATATCATAATAATAATCATGCTACAGGGAACAATACACGGTACAGTATATGCTAAGAACAAACAGGCACCAAGAGTTCAATATGCTTTGATAGAACAATAACAGTCAAACATAACTTCTCCCTTTTTAAATAGTTATGTATACTTGGATGAGTATAAGCCTAGGTATAAAGTTTTTCCTAGGTAGGACATTGATAATTAGGCTATACCATTTGAGTCACCTATACACAAGGTCTAATGGATTTGTTTTTCCATTAGTTAAGGCATTATGTCAAATAAGTGGTCAATGGCTCAATAAGAGCTCAATAGGAATAATATCAATTAGTTAGCCCGATGGCCTCATCAATCAATCAATTTAATAGTATTCAATATCAACAAATTCATTAGAGAAGTAAAACTTTGTTATTATTTGATTCACAATGATTTCACAACAGTATTAACAAATAAATTTTTCCATTAGTTAGATAAATAGCAATATGGTTTTCATCCTTTAAATCTCAATGAGTGAAAATGATAATGATACTATTAGCAAAAGTCAATTGAATATTAAGTATAGTTAAATAGAAATATTTAGAGAAATTATACAAAGGAAAGTTATTCAGAAAGAAGCAATTTATGCTAGTTCTACCATACTTTCATATATTTCAAAACTCACTTGAAAAGCTATTCCTTCACAAATCTTTTACTAACTTCCACTTATAATATGGATTACTTTTTCAATCACAAAACTCAACAATCTCTCGGCTCTGCTAGTTTACAATTAACTTGTTTACTCTAACCAAACCTTTTAAAGAAAGGTAGAAGAGAGAGATTTCTTATATTTAAGACTCACTAGAAAGCTTATGATTCTAAGAAGAAGTGTGACTTAAGAAAAATATAAAATTTGGCAACAGAGCATGCCTTATATAGAAAGAAAAGGAAAATATTACATTAATTATAGTGGTTGACATACTATTCATTAGTAGGTAACTTATAGTCTTAGCCATATACTGCTTGCCACACTGTTCATGGATAGATAGCTTTCATATATAGCTATACACCTCACATAAGACTATTCATGGGTAGGTAGCTTACAACCTAAGCCATGCAACCTTATGCAATACTTGTAGACAATAACCTTAACTTTTTTATTCACTGAATAACACTACTCGACATTGAGCTAGAATTCGCTTCGAAGCTACTTAGATAACTATAAACCTTAATACTGAGATCGTATGCTCACTTTACTTTTATCAAGCTAGTCAGTTCACTTAGTTACTTCTATTATCAAACTTGACTTCATCCTCAATATTGAAGACCTTTGCTTAACTCATTGACTTGCATACATGTCCTTCAAGTTTTTACCCTCGTCAATAAAGCTCGTATTTTAATTGAACTTTGTCCTTAATAATGAAGCTTTGCCTTGGTATCCTAGTTTCATTTTTTAAGGCAAAACTTAAAAAATAACTATTTAACTTAACCGGATTTCAAAATAATTATAATGAATATACTATATTTTTAGTCTATTATCAACTAACTTGGCATGTTACAAGTTTACACAAAAATTTGGGGTGTCACATATCCCCTCCTTAATTGGAAATTCATCCTCTAATTTAAAAAAAAATAACTATGAACGAAATGGGTGAGGGTACTTAACCTACATGATTTACTCAAATTCCTATATACATTCTTCTATTGTTTGATTCTGCCATAGCATCTTCACCTTTGGAATTTCTTTATTTCTCATCCTTCAAGTCAATATGTCAACAATGGTCATTGGGACTTTATAGGACAAGTTTTGTTTTAACTCCATAGGTTGACTTCATAACACATAAGAAGGATCTGGAATATATTTATGAAACATAGAGATGTAAAACACCAGGTGTACATTCTCTGGACTCAAAGGTAAAAATACTCGGTATGATGTTTTACCTACTCAATCCAGTATTTCAAAAGGTCCAATATACCTTAGAGATAATTTGCCTTTCTTACCAAACCTTAGGACACCTTTCATTGGCAAAATCTTCAAGAATACATGATCACGAATAGTGAACTGAAGATCTCTTTGCTTCGGGTCAGCATAACTCTTTTAGCAACTAAAGGTTGTCTTCCTTCGCTCGTTGATTAGAGGCACTTTCTCCATTATATATTGAATCAAATCAATCCCTTTGATAAACTTTTCTCGTACTTCATCTTAATAGGAGAAGAGATCTATGTCTCCTTCTATATAATGCCTCTTAAGGTGCCATCTTGATGATAAAATGGTAACTATTGTTATAAGCATACTCAATCAAAGGTATATGTTTATCCCAAATTCCCTCCAAAGTTTTGATACACATCCTAAACATATCTTCAAGTATTTGGATGATTCTTTCTGACTAGCCAACCATTTGAGGATGGAAAGTCATACTAAAATCTAATTGAGTGCCTAAGGATTTTTATAGCTTTTGTTAGAACCTTGATGTAAATTGAGTTCCTCAATCTGAAATCATCAAAGTTGGAATACTATGAAGTCTTATTATTCCATCAAGGTACAGTTGTACATACTGCGAAGCTGAATAAGTAGTCTTGACTCGCAAGAAGTGGGCTAACTTCGTTAACCTGTACATAATTACCCATTTTGAGTCATGTGTGCTCAATGTTCTTGATACACTGACTACTAAGTCCATAGTGACTCTTTCCCATTTTTCACTCAGGCAAAAGTAATTACTTAAGTAGCCTAGAAAGCTTTTAATGTTCAAATTTGACTTATTCGCATGTTAAACACTTTGCCATAAATTCGAATATGTTCTTCTTCATCCCATTCCACCAGTAGATGCTTTTCATATCATAAAACATCTTCCTTACACCTAGATGTACGTTATAGCTTCCATAGTAAGCTTCTTTCATAATTTGTTCCTTTAAGTCTCCCTCAACAAGGACACATAGCCTTGTTCCCAGTCCCAAAACTCCATCTGAGACAACAAATCTGAAAAGCCTTCTCCACCTTAACATCCTTCTTTAATTTTACTATTTAAAGATCTTTGTCTCATGCTTCCTTATTTTAGTTAATCAGGAATGGTTTGACATGGAAATGAGCAAAAAGCACTCTCGAGTCTGACACTTTGAATCAAGTGCCCAAGTCATGCGAACTTCATCTTTCATTCACCAATGGCCTCTTACACACTCGGATATAAGCGAGGCTCCCTATTAATTTTTTGCTTAAAGCATCCACCACCATATTCACTTTCTTGGATGGCATAAAATGTCACATTCACAATCTTTTAGGGGTTAATTTCACCCGTGGTCATTGAACATATGACTAACACATATTATGGTCATTCAATTAAAAAACATAACACAAATATACTTGAATTATCACCGTTTGTAACGTTAAAGTCATTCCATCCAATTTTCTATTAAAACCTAACAGAAAAATGACATGGCATGCCAGCTAAGCATTTTTTTTTTATTTTAAAAGCCACGTTAGCTTCTAATAATAATAAGTGAACAATTTATTATTGTTGTTGTTATTATTATTATTATTATTAGAAGCTGACGTGGCTCTGAAAATTAAAAAAAAATGCTTAGCTGGCATGCCACGTCATTTTTCTGTTAAAACATGTCATTTTTATGTTAAGTTTTAATAGAAAATTGGATGGAATGACTTCAACGTTACAAACGGTGATAATTCAAGTATATTTGTGTTACGTTTTTTAATTAAATGATCATAATGTGTATTAGTCATTTGTTCAATGACCACAAGTGAAATTAACCCAATCTTTTAGCAATCCATCCATCTTGCTGAAGATTTAGATCCTTTTGGTGGCAAATATATTTTAAGCTCTTGTGATCAATATAGATCTCATATTTATCTCCATATAAGTAGTGACACCAAGTCTTTAGGGCTAACACTACTGCAGCCATTTTGAGATCATGGGTTAGGTAATTTAACTTATGCTAACTCAATGATCAAGAATCATAAGTTATTACCAAGCCATTCTGCATTATCACATCCAAATCTCATTTACGAAACATCATAGAAAAATGCCAATCCTCTTTTGTCATATGGCAATGTTAGTAAGGGTGACAAAGTGAGACAAGTCTTATGTTTATGAAAGCTCACGTACTGGGGTAGGCCAATATAGAATGGCTTTCACTTTCTTCGGATCTACTTGAAGTCTCTTCTTGTTAACCATATGTCCTAAGAAACTCACATTATCAAGCTATGAATATTTAAAAATTAAAATATTTCAATAATAGTAGGATTAGAAAATCTTATGACAAATAAAAATGTAATAATTTTTATTTTATTTTAATATTAATAATTATGGTATTAAGAAATTCGAACAATTAAAAAATAAAAAATAAAACTCAACATCTTAGCTAATAAAATATTTAACCTTTAGAATTAAAAAAAAAAAAAAAAAAAAAAAAAAAAAAACACTAAACTAAACTTATGTACCAGTCAAGAATCTATTTCTTACATAAAACTTTTCTATTTTCATTTTCTAGTTTTCATTGAAAATAAAAAGTTTTCATTTTCAAAAAAAAAACTGTAAAATGAGTGGAACTGCATTTATTTGTTATGATTTAAAAATTATTTTCAATTTCAAAATAATTTATTCATTTAACAGTAATAATGATGATGATGGTAATAACTTGTTATGATATAAAAACTAATAGTGGTGCTAGTGAAGGCGAAAGTGTAGATGGTGATGATAGTGGTGGTGATGGTGATGATAGTAACAAAGGAGGTGGTAGAGGTAGGGGTGGAAATAGTGGTGGTAATGGTGGTGTAGGTGATGGTGGAGGTGGTGGTGGTTGTGGAGGTGGAAGTGGAGGTAGAGGTGGTGGTTATAGTGTCAGTGGTAGAGGTGGTAGTAATGGTAATGTAGGAGGTGGTGGTGATTATGGTGGTGGTAGAGCTGGTGGAGATAATGGTGGAGGTAGTGATGATAATAATGATGGAGGTGGTGATAAGGTGATGGTATTTTTATTTAAAAAATTAATGAAGAAAATTTTAGAAAACATCCTAAAGTTGTTTTTTACTTTTCTTTTAAAATAATGGAAACAATGAAAATAGTTTTTTTTTATGAATTTTGTAAAATTATCATAATAAACACAATTTTATTTTATGTTTTCATTTGAAAAATTATCTAGAAAACTAGAACAATTTTCCTTAACCACACAAGAAATCAGTCGCTAAATTATTATTTGTTTGGTTAATAAATTTTATTTTATTTTTTGCTCACTATATGTCAACCATTAAGTAGAAATTTTCATTAAACCTAAGTCATCTCTCCTTTTCATTTTCTCTCTAATTCTCCTTTAAATTTTATTTTTTAAATCATTACCGATTTTCTCTTTTGATCAGCGGTGGTTCTAATATCTTTTGTTAAATTTGATATAGATAGTTTTATCCATGTTGTTGCTCCCACATCCATCATTAGCTATACTCATTCGTTCTCTACTTACCCATCATTTTTTATTGTCGTTCGATGCTTCTTCTACTCCATTTTGTTCTCTGCCTCCTTGCTTTTACCGTCGCATCCCTATCTCTGTTTTTACCATATGCTTATAGGTGATTTATGCTTACTATTATTAGGCTAATGCTTTTCATTTTATTATTTTGTATTAAATGATATTTTGTTTTTTTATGTTATTTTGTCTTCTCTTTTTGAAAGTTTTATTATGTTTTTCTTTTTAGAAATTATTTTTTTGTTATGAATATGATGATACATCTATAAATTATTATATTTTAAATACTCACAAAAAAATGATAATTTATCATATTGTTCTCCTGTTATATTCACAATTTTTTAAAATCAATTATATAATAATTGGATGTTATGTTAAATTCTTAGCGATCTATTAGTTATTTTGAGGTTAGTTGATTTTATATTAAGTTTTTTTTTATTAGAATTTGTATTGAGCAGCGTGTTATCAGTGAAATTTAAATTTATTTAAAAAAAAAAAAAAAAAGAGTTATTTTGACTTGAAATTTTTTCGAGTTACGCCCTTATACTGCAATCTGATTTGTGCAAGAAAACAAAATCCTGTAGTATACCTTCTGACTTCTCTCGAAAGAAAAGCTCACCATCACGATCCAGCAAAATTGCTTTCTGTTTTCCACCATGAAATTGAGGCTAAGATCTCTACAATCCAAACAAACTGTGAAATTACAAGTACCCAATAACTGTAATCTGCAACAACTCAAAGAAACCCTCTCTCTTGCCCTCTATATTCCTTTTTCTTCTTCTTCCCTTCGCCTCTCTCTCAATAGAAAACACGAGCTCCCCTCATCGTCTCTCCAGGATTCTCTGCTCTCTCTCGGTATCACCTCTGGTGACCTTATCTATTTCTCTCACAACCCAGATGATTTTTCCCCATCTTCTCAATCGCTAGGTTCAAGCACGGGTCAACAACATGCTCTGACTCAAGGTAATTTTCAAGCACAGTCGATCAATTTTCAAGAATCTAACAATTTTGGTTCAAATAT
This sequence comes from Reutealis trisperma, assembly GCA_947687605.1. Taxonomy (NCBI): domain Eukaryota; kingdom Viridiplantae; phylum Streptophyta; class Magnoliopsida; order Malpighiales; family Euphorbiaceae; genus Reutealis; species Reutealis trisperma. The sequence continues at coordinate 823,111 of CANTUT010000077.1, read as the reverse complement.
GACTGGAAAACAGAAAATCCTTGATCCTGATTTGGGTGTTCTTGATGCTAATCTTCAAGAACCTAGATCAAAAGAATGTGAAATTCCGGGAGAATCTGAAGTTCTTGGCCCGAATTTTCCAAGCCAAGAACCCCCATATCAAGATTTGTCTACGAAAGAAACTAAATCCGTAGAAGCTGGTACCTCAAATAACGAAACCCTAATTCAGGATTCGCCTGTACAAGGACAATCTGACTTGGGTGATGAAGTTTCAGATACCCAGATAGGAAAAACCCATGATGGTATGGATATTGATTATGGGTCTTTGGATATGGGAGGTAAGAGGATCTCTGAGCCATATTTCTTGAAGAGGGTTTTGAGGGAAGAATTAGGTGATTATCTTAATGACAATAAGCTCTTGTTTATAGCAATTCATGCTGTTTTCTTAGAATACGGTTTTATTGGGTTTGATTCCTTATCTGGATTGCGAGTTGATGTCTTTCATTTTCTGGAAGAGCAATCTTCAATGTCTTTCACTACATCAGTTAGCTACACTCTCCCTGGACTCATTCTTGATGATAATATTACTGAATCAGTTGTTTTGAAATTTCAAACTTTAGGGCATTTTGTCAATGTCTATGGGTCTTTGGCCAACAGTCAGTCGTGGCTGCATAAATTGTGTTTGAATAAATATAAATTCGTGCCAGCTATTAGTTTTCTCTGGGCAAATTGTCACAACAGTGATAAGATTAATGAGAATGATGAAACATCATATGAAAATGAAATTTTTGATCTCTGGAAAGTTGTGAAGGATGAGCTTGCTTATCCATTGTTGATAGATATCTGTGAGAAGACTGGTTTGGATCCTCCTCCATGCTTGATGCGTCTGCCAGCAGACTTAAAGCTTAAGGTTTTGGAATCACTTCCTGGTGTTGATATTGCAAGAATGGCATCTGTGTGTAAAGAGATGTGGTACTTATCATCGAGCGATGATTTGTGGAAGCGGAAATATACTGAGGAATTTGGAAGTAAGACAGAAATACAGGGAACGATCAATTGGAAAACAAGGTTTGCTTCATCTTGGGAGAATAAGAAGAAGCGGAGGAAGAGGATAGCGTATTTTCAACCTAGAGCCATGTACCATGTAAGAGAGGATTCTAATCCATTTGGTATTCTGCCTACAATGAGAGGTGGTGTTTATGATTGGCTACCAGGTAGTGTTTCACCTCATCTTGCACTGCATAACCGAAGTTCATTATTTTATGCCCGGCGAAAACTTGCACCGAATTGTAATCTTAGAGGATTCAATGCATAGTATGGTCGATTCAAGGTTCCCTTCATCATTGCCACAAATGCCATCAATGGACTGGGTACATTGAGGGAGGTAATTTTGAGACATGGTAAATATTTACTAAACTGTAATGCTGATCTTACAAAGTATGAAGGCTCCTATGAGAGTCTGTTAGTTATATTTTGAAAGCTGTAGTTTGTAGCTATGTTTATATGTTTGAAAGCTGCACTTTGTGGCCATGTTTACATGGAAAAATATATGTGATATATCCTTGGATTCTTCAATCTTAGTTGCTATTGTTTTTGGTAGATTTAAGGGCTTTTTCTTATATTTTGCTAGTTTGATAGCTATTTCAGTTATACTCATGTTTTGAGCAAGCAATTCTGGGATTTTCTCATCATTAGGATTATAATCCTTCTAATTTTCAGCCTTCACTGGGGAAACTATAAGAAACTTGTGTTATAATTGTTATTACATGCTGGCCCATTAACATTACAAATTTAGGGTGCAGCACTCCACCGCTTCGCCTAGCAACACGACGCTTGTATTGCTCTCCCACAACCCTGTTTTCGTGGTTTAGGCTGCTCCCATTTCGCTCGCCACTACTACGGGATTCGCTTTTGCTTTCTTTTCCTCTGGTTACTAAGATGTTTCAGTTCGCCAGGTTGTCTCTTGCCTGCCCATGGATTCAGCAGCAATTTGAAAGGTTGACTTATTTGGGAATCTCTGAATCTACACTTATTTTCAACTCCCCGAAGCATTTCGTCGCTTACTACATTCTTCCTTGTCTCAGGGTGCCCAGGTATCCACCGTAAGCCTTTCCTCGTTTGAACCTCGCCCTTAAATACCCAGTTGAGATGTGATATGATTGCATCGTGATGCCTAAGGACACGATCTAATAGATCATTGTATCGAGTAGTTTGATCATAGTCTCTTACCATAAAAATGGCTGCATGTGCAGTAGCACCAACTATGAGAAATCCACCAATTCACATGTGATGTGTGAACAATGACAGTTGTATACCATAGTCAGTAGCTAGATATTGATAAGGGGGCATGGAATACATATAGTGTAATGCTTTGCCAAGACCTGAATATTTGAGCAACTGTCTTAGAATTTGAATTTTGAAGTGCAACCAATTCCATTGAGGCCTTGATTAAGCAGTTTTATGAAAAATTCCTTGATTAAGTTTTTGTTTCTTTCCCCCAAGTTCTGTTACAGAAAGAAACTTGGCAGCTGGGAAACATATACGTGTTTGAAGCCAAACTTGTTAAACCAAGATATAAACTTGTTGAGCTTGTTAACAATTTACTACAAATGAACCTTCTTTTTTCGTAATAGTAATTAAGTGGTCGTGTGTTTAGCTTTAGTAATCAAATCATAGGACTGTTAGCTCATATTTGATTAATAGAATAGAATAACTATTTCTAAGAAATAAAATAGTAATAGAATAGATATTTTAATTCTACAATTTAGTTTATAGTATAAAATAATTATTTTATTCTACGTAAATGACTATAATATCTTTATAAATTAATTTTATTATTAAAATTAATTTAAATATAATTTTATCAAATTTTATTTAAGAACTAATTTAAATACATAACAAATAAAATTTTTATTTGACTTAAACTTTAAAAAAATAAAATATATTTTTTAAAATTAATTATCTAAATTAATTTCTTATTCTATTTACTCAATTTTTTTTTTTTTGGGAAAAAAATTGATCAAGTTAGTTAAAATTTTAATATATATATATATATATATATATATATATATATATATATATATATATGGCGCACTAAAATAAAAAAAATCTGAATAAAAAAAAAAGGTAATAGTAGTCAATTTGGACTTGTCAATTTTTTTAAGAATAAAAATAGAAATAATTTATTTCATAGTCTAAAGAAATATCAATTTTTTAATTTTTTTAAGAATATATATTTTATAAAAATTATAGAATTCTTAATTTTTTTAGGATATATATTTCATAAAAATTGTAGAATTGTTATTTTATGAAATTAATATTTTGTCTAAATTTTTTTTTTTTTTTGCCAATGATTTTTTATCTAAAATTTGAATCAAAGTAAGGAATAACTAATGCTTATATAATAGTTATTTTATTTTTGGTCAATTCCATGAACCAAATATAATGTTAGGGTATGTTTGATAGGTATAATCTAATATTATACTTTAAATTGCACTCATTGTCCCTAAACTTATATCTATATTTTATTGTTATCCCTAAGTTTTGATTTGCAATGAAAAAATATATCAATTTTGATTTCGTTTCACGGTTGTCCCTGAATCACTTTTCCGGCTTAAAATTTGCTGGAAATGCTACATGGTAACTATTTTATACATTTTTAAATTTTTAATATGTATAAAATTTTATTAAAGAAGAAGGGAAAGGTGAAAAAAAAAAAACATTCAATATGTATGAAATTTGATTGCGATGTATCATTCGGAATGGTAAAAAAATTTAAAAATATGTGAAATGATTGCCAAATAGGATTTCGGCAAATTATAAGCTAAAAAAGTAACTCAAGGACAACAATGAAATGAAATCAAAATTGATGTATTTTTTCATTGCAAATCAAAATTTAGAGACAATTATGAAATACGGTATAAGTTCAGAGATAACAAATATAATTTAGCCCATTATAAATTAGAAATTAGTGTTTCTAATTTATATCATATCCTATAAATTATTTGTTTTGATTTATGAGCTATTTTTGTAACTTTAAACCATATATAAACAATATTAAATATTGATTATATATTAAAAGAATACTAAATTATATATATATATATATATATATATATATATATATATATATATATATATATATATATATATATATATATATATATAGGAAACAAATAACTGTAAGTGGTATACATTATTATAAAATTCGGTATTCTTTTAATATATAATCACAGCAAACAATATATATTAAATAAAAAAAGTATATTTCCAGAAAATAATTAATACTTAATACTGTTTAATATTTAATTTTATTTTTCAAGAAAATTGAAAAAAAATAAATGTTAAAATGAGGCAATTACTTTATGGTTAGATAAAAAAAATCCTTTAAAATTAAATTTCATTAAGAGGAAAAAAACCAAAATAAATTGAAAGACAATAAAATTATACCACCATAAATTGATAATAATAATTAATTTAATAAAAAATAAATTTAATACATTTGCTATACATTTGTTAATAAAAAAAAATTGTAAAATTTCTTGAGTAAATTGACAATTTATATGTTATCATAAATAAAAAGAGTAAAATTTTACGAATGAGCTTTTTATTTATTTTCAGAGTTAAGAAATATTGAATTTAAGTTTCAATTAAAACTAAAATTATATATAAAATAAAGACATTATTTTATACAGCAAAAAATTTAATTATATCATGAAAATTCTTGAGACAATTTCAATAATTTATCCTACAATATATTATATTTTAACTATGTATGAATAAATTAATACATGGATTACTTTACTTGAATTTTTAATTTTGTGTAGAGCAGACTTGGGAGTTATTGGGAAGATATAGTTAATATAGAAAGGCCTTGATGAGAGCTCGGAGTATTTAATAATCCATGTGCTTCCATTAATATAACTTTTTCTTTGTTCAACAGAACCAAAATAAGTCCTAACGATCTAAAAAGGAAAGCACGAAAACTAAAAATTATAAAAATGTAAATAATAAATGCTAAAAATGAAAACAAAAAATAGGAGGCTAAAAATGTTAAAACTATGAAAAAATAGGTATTTCGCATAAATTTTTCTGTTATTTATTGGAACTGCACCCAGTTTTAGGCCTAGCAAGGGATGCCTCATAAATTTACCAACATTGCTATTTTTTTTTATGGAATACCAATATCGCTAATTTGCTATTGTCATTAGATGGTATTTTACTACTACTATTTTTCTTGGACTAAATTATATCTCTTATTGAACTTAACTCTTAATTCATTATTGTCTCTAGACCTCAATTTATCGCTTAAAAATTTCTGGACATTAATTTTATTGTATCAGCAACCTATAGCCCTTATTAGTCCTGGCCACAGTCCAATTTGGAATTGAACCAGACTGAACCGATCAAACAAATTAGAATCAGAACCATAGTAACAGTTTAGATCTGATCCCAACCAAAGCTATTTATGTTTTCAATTTAGGTTCCATAAGACTTTGAATCAAAATTAGAATCATCGGTTCAATTTTGATTCAAATTGCCAAGCCTTTGAATTTTAAGAGCAATTTTTGTAAAAAAAAATTTGATTTAACTATGGTTTATAATCAGAACCAAAATCTTAAAAATTGAAACCAAAACTAAATTGTCTATTTATAGTTCAATTTCGATTTGATGAATTGTTAAATCAAACTTGTGGGTTTAATTTTGATTCAGCTCTAATTTGGAGCTATGGCCTTATCACAGGCTTAGTCTTTTCACCCAAACTCTTACCCATGCAGCACTAGCAAACATCCCCAACTTAGCTAGTCACCCTTTCCCCAATAAAAGCCTATACACTACACAAGTTAGCACACAGCAAAAATTCACACAATAAGATAGCAAGAAAGCTCTTTAATAGGCCAACAAAATATGCTTCTATTATATTTACAATAATGTACAAGCCTAGCACAATTACAATGCTAAAGGGATGAATAGAATGGCCTATTAACACTACTAAGTATGGAAGGGTCTCTCAAAAGTGCTCATAACCAAGACACTCACTTTATGGTTTATTATACAAGTAGGCACATCTACCTTATTTATAGCCTAGCACCTCTTTAATGGATGGCTAGGATGCATTTGATCCAACGGTCTAGAATGCTTGGCCTAGAACTTTCATGGAGGTTCCACCCTTCTAACCTTATCCATGAAGCTCTAGAAAATTCTACACAAATCTAGCATGTTCCAATAACTTAGGGCCTCCTTTGAGTGTTTTCCCACATATCTTAACCTTCTTAGGCATGCTAGTTGGCTGCGCATGCCATTTGGGCCAGCGTAAACAAAATTGGCCTATTGCCCTACATTACAGGCTCATTGAGGGGCTATTTAACCAATTCTCCTAATCCCCTTATGCATGTGGCTTGAAACTTTGCAGATAGCTTCTTCTACATGAGAAATGACCTATATAAAATTTTAGCCCAATTTGAGTTCGTATGTGAAAGTTATAGGGTACTCTCCTTCTCACACCTAGAGATTTCTCCTCCCTATACAGCCCTATTTTTACATTTTGCATATATAGGAGAGGGTGTGAGGAGGACAATTCTACACAAATCTAGCATGTTCCACCAACTTAAGGCCTTCCTTGAGTGTTTTCCCACATATCTTAACCTTCTTAGCCATGCTGACTGACTGTCCACGCCATTTGCACTAGCGCAGGCAGAGTTGGCCCATTGCCCTACACTATAGGCCCATTGAGAGGCTATTTAGCTAATTCTCCCAATCCCCTTGTGTATTTGGCCTGAAACTTTGCAAATAGCTTCTTCTAAATGAGAAATGACCTATATAAAATTTTAGCTCAATCTGAGTTCGTATGTGACAGTTATGAGATACTCTCCTCCTCACTCTTAGGGGTTTCTCCTCTCCGCACAGCACCATTTTTACATTTTACATATATAGGAGAGGGTGTCAGGCCTCGCTCAAACATCAGTCTATTCTACTAAAAGGGATCAAAATGCTCATTTGGGTTTGAACTCACAATATAACTCTCAAGTTTAGATTGGTTGATTTTGAAAAGATGTTAGAGTTGCCACTTTAATTTTATTTTTATTTGGGAAAATGTTAAGGTAAAAATCCAACTAAATGACTCTAATTTTATCCCAATAGAAAAAATGCACTAGTCCTCGATTACCAAAAATGATTCAGGGATTAGATTTTTTGTTTATTTAGAAAAAGATTAGTTTGATAAGTTTAATACAAAATGACTAAAATTGATTTTGTGAGCAGTTTATATAATGAATGAACAATTTAATTAACTCATGGCTTTCATTCATTCAACAATATAGTAATTAAGGGAATAAAAACGTAAAAGGAAAATATTAAATTTATAATGAAAACGCAAAATAGGAGATACTTTCTCTAACCCTTATGAGTTATAGGAAAGTCACACATTTCCTAAACTAAATCCTAAAGTAATGCAAACAGGATAAAGAAAATCTTAACTGTATAAAGAAGATTGATAAGCGCTTAAATGTCTATGTATTTTCCCTTTGTTCTAACATGTTTTTATGTATTAAATTGAGTTTGATCCATTTGTTTAGCTTGTTTTTCAGTTCTTTTTGAAATTTTATGAACTAAGATGCCATGGAACGATAAGGTGTGATTTGTTGTCGATTGGAGGTGTTAAAGGGACAAAATACAATATTTTACCACTTTGCTTGGTTTTACACGGCCGAACCTCAATTTTACATGGCCGTGTAAAATGAGAGTGAGGCCGTGTAAAATAGTGAAGCTTTCAGCCAATTTCAAGAATTTTACAAGGCCATAATGCAGTTTTACACGCCTATGTAAAATATAACTTAGGCTGTGTAAAACTGCCCTTTTGTATAAAAGTCAATTTTTCATCAGTAGCCGCACATTTGAGAATTTTAGACCTAGGGCGATTTTTCTAAGGTAGAACCAGGGGTTTACAAGAAGAACTCAAGGGAAAAGATCAAGATTATCATTTCCAAAGTCGACAATCAAAGGTTGGAGTTTGGATTATCATCCAAATCCTATGGATTATTTGATTTCTTATTCTTTATTTTTTGTTTTTTATTCTTTTGCCATTATAAGCCAAATTCTTATACCTAGGTATTTGATGAATTCTAGATCATTTTGTATGGATTGAATGGGTTTTAATCAATTAAATCATTCATTTGAATTGATTTATCTTTATAATTTATATTTGTTATTCCTAATTGTCAATTGCATGCTTGATAATGGGAATTAGTTTTCTTGCTAATTGTCTTGAGAAAGCTTAGCTAAAATTGATCCCTCATAAAGGTTGAGAATTGATTGGGGTATTAGAGATAAACCTACAAGATTTTTTGGTTTATGATTCCTTGATTTCAATGCTGTTTCTATTTAATTATAAATTGAGAATAGATTCCTTTTATAATACTTATTAATTAGGGATTGGATCACCGGAGAGAGGTTTTAATCTAATCTAGTGGAATGCCAATTCAATCCAAATATTTGGTTCTGTTGAGTTCCCATTCATGAAATACATATGGGTCTAGGTGGATTCAAATATCTAGGTATCATTTATCATCATTTATCCTCTTGGAAATCATTTAATTTATTTTAATTAAGTTTTTAATTTGATTTAATTATTTTTCAATCTAATCTAGTGGAATGCCAATTCAATCCAAATGTTTGGTTCTGTTGAGTTCCCATTTAGGAAATACATATGGGTCTAGGTGGATTCAAATATCTAGGTATCATTTATCATCATTTATCCTCTTGGAAATCATTTAATTTATTTTAATTAAGTTTTTAATTTGATTTAATTATTTTAATTTAAACATCATTTAAACTTTTGATTCACTAAACAACAATCTAAGTTTGTGCTAGTACTTGGATTTTGTCCCCAGTGAAAGAATAATCTACTCATCATTATATTACTTGTGCGATCTGTACACTTGCAGAATACGCATCAAAGATGATATGGGAGAAGTTACTTTATTTTAATTGGATTCGCTGCTTAAACCAAATATGTCTGCGTATCCCTTTGAATATAAATCAGAACCCACATAGTTTTTCCTTTTTGTGAAGGGGTTTATCTAGCCAAACCACTTTGTTATATTGTTATTGATTGATTACCAAGTCAAGTTAATTAGTTCAAATTTTAATTAACTATCATAAGTGAATCAATTAAGAAAAGGCAAGGAGCTTTAGAGGAAGAAGAAAGAATCTAAGAAGGAAAACAATAAATAAATTCCAAGGAAGGAGACAATCAAATAAATAAATAAAGGAAAGGAAAAGAAAAGGAAAAGGAGACTTACCTCTGACGGCGGGCGACGACAAGTCTTGGGTGGCGGCTTGCCTCGGATGGTAGCAAACTTTTAACTCGATAAGTCAACTCAGAAGGTCACAACCCAACTTGCTTTGCAAAGCAAAGAGTGAAACCAAAGCAAAAATAAAAATAAAAGAAAACTTTAAACTAAAAAGATTGTTCCTTGGCTGATTAAGCTTGTGAAGATGGTTTGCTTGATGTGAAGGCTAATCAAAAAAGCTAAGAGGTGAGGAGGTATGGAAAACTAAGTTAGGGGGATTATATTTATAGTAGAAAGGTCAGGGGAAGAGTTTCTAATCTTCTGATGTGGGATTGTTGCAAAAAAGTGAAGAAAAATCCATTTTTGCTTGTTCTCACCCGTTTCTCATCCATTTTTGTGATTCCAATTGTACCATGTTCATTATTTAATCTCAGATGATTTGAAGGTGGTTCAGAGGTTAAAAGGATAGGTTTTAGTTCCCAAGGCTCTATTTCCCAATTTTCCCATTTTGGCATTTTTTAGCAATTTGGCTTTGAAATGTTTGCTTAACGAGCCTAAGGCTATACCTCGGTGAAATGTGACATTCTCTCCTTCCTATTAGGGCATCATCCTCGATGCCTTGCCCATCCTACAAGCTTGGTTGGCATCTTGGATGCATCATAAGTCCCTAATTGGGATTCAACTAACCCCTTTGTCCTGTTTAGCTCTTTATCGGGCCCGATCATTATATGAGTTACACTGCTTGCCCCAAATCATCATGCCATCAGCTGTCAATACCTTTGGCTTGTTCATTAATTGATGGTGCACATCCCATGTTGGCTTATTCGCTTGCCCATGACTTGAATTTGACTTGCCCACCATATTGGGCGTTGGTTGGCCAATATGCTGCACCATGTAGCACTTAACACCCGTTGGTAGGCCAACCTAGTAGGCTTGTTTCTCTACCTTATTAACAATGGGAAATGGCCCCTTAAGCTTCAAAATTTCTCTCTGATGTTGGTTTTGGGGTTAAATATACTGGTTGTGCCTTACTAGCACCATATCCTCTGCTCGATATCCTATTTGCCATCACTTGGCATTTGCTTGTCTTTTTAAGCTTGTGGGCTGCTTTCTATGAAGTCTCGCCCGAGCACCAGTCCAATTTGCTGAGAGGAATTGAAATGTTCTTCTGGATAAACTCCACAATTGGAACTCACTATGAGTTCAGGAAATTAATTTTTGCAATATGTTGTTTGTGAAAGGGAGTCGCTACTTTAATTTATTTATTTTAATTGGAAAAATTAAAGAAAACCCAAATTGATTGACTCCAAAAATATTTTGATTTATCCCAATAAAAAAGCACTAATCCGCGAGTGACTAAAAATGACTCGAGAATAGGGTTTTGGTAATTACACAAATTGAGAAAATATAATTTTTTTTAGTTTGGCTAAAAATTTGCAAAATAACTCTTAAAAAGGCAATTTTAATGTATGCATGAACAAGAATAAAAATGATAAATAAAGCAATTATAAATGATGAAATGACAATTATGAATAAATAAGCAAAATAAATCTTACTTAATTATTACAAATTAAAACAGATGAAATAAGAGGATATTTCCTCTAGCCCTTATAGGTACTAGGAAAATCACATATTTCTCAATAAAATTAAAAAAATGAAAGTACCAAATTAGAAATAAAGTGCATTTACAAATAAATCAAAACTAAATAAAATTTAAATTGAAAGGAAAAAATATTATTGAAAAAGATTTTGGAGTTGATGCCTTATAGAATGACAACCTACGTATCCTATTGAATAGGAATCAAACCCCACGCAATTCTTCCTTCTTATGAAGGTGGAGAGTTGGAAAAATGTTAATTTAGTTTATTAATTTAATTCTGATTCTTAAATTAATAAATTTTAGATCTTTTTCTGTTTTAGACCTAAAGAGAATTCTATATCTAAGTTTAGAATTTTGAAAATGGAAAGAAGATTATACCTTTACTTTCCTTGATCTTCGGATGAACGGGACGAGCTTAACTCCGGTTCTAAGCTCCACTTTGGATCCGAAAACCTTGAAGTTGAATCTTAAAAAGAAAAGGTTAGCAAAACAGAGTAATAATTGCAAATCGAAAGAACTTGAATAACATATTTCAGTATCAAATATCAAAGGGAATTCTAGCACAAACAGTAGAGCAATATAGGTGAGTTTCTGCCTCAGAATTCCTCTTAAATAGCTAAAATGAGGGCTCTATTTATAGAGCAGCTGGAAGGGTGCTGTAAGATTCCAGGGGCGGCACCGACGGCGTGCCGGCGGACCAGGCATGTCGCCCATGACGCTAGCAAGCTAGGATGCTGCCCTACCGCCAGTAAGCCAAGCGTACCACCCGATGCTGTGGCATGCCTGGTGTGCCACTAACTCATTGGTTCAACCTAGTTTCGCACTGTTTTAGCAGGTTTTGATTCATTTTCGATCCGATTTGAGCCCGGTTTGATTCTATGGGTTCGTAACTGAAAAACAGTTGATTGGAGGTAAAAGATTCAGGAAATTTATTTTTCAACGGGGTGCTGCCCCTTGACTCCTACCCATTAACTGGCTAGCGGGATAGCTGTATGCGTAGCGCACTAATCTTAATAAGTATCAAACTGCGGTCGAATATCAAAGGTGTAATTTTGAGGGTTCACACCTTCCTTTAACTTTTTCATATTGCAGGCCTACTATTCCTTTTGTAGACCATAATGTTAGCACCATTGATTGCAAGAATGATTGATTGCCCCATCATATGATTTGTTGCTAGCAAGTCTCCCTATTTGCTCGCTAAATCGCCCATCTCCATGCATGGGCTTAGTCTTTTTGCTTGGATGTCCCTCATCTTTGCATCTATCATCACTCATAGCTAGAATGTTAAAACCCTTTAGCAAACAACTTGGCCTGTTGTCTTCCTTTAACAACACCTTTAAGCCTGCTCCAGCCTTGCATGCCCTATTTAAGGTTGGTTGTTTGGGAACCCACACCAACCTACACCCCCTTATAAGTGGTTCCCCAATATGGATGGCTTTAACCCCTGCACCATCCTTTGCCTGCTTCGAAGATGGCTTCGGCACACTTGCCTTAGATGGCGTCATGCCTTCCATGAACAGCTACATTGATGATATTATTAGCACTCTAATAGGCTTATCATCGCCCCTACTATCATGCTTCATGGGCACTATTATGCATGTTCCATCCTCTTTTAAGAAGCACATCATATGCAAACGTGGCACGAGTATGGCCTTTGCTTGCCTTAAGAAGTTTATGCCCAAGTAGAACCTTTTCTCATCCATTGGTGCGATGACTATGTCCATCAAGCCTTGCCATTGGCCAATCCTTTTGCTTGTCCCACGTGCTATTCCTATGATTAGCAGGCTCTCGGTATTGATGCCTTCCCGCTCTTTGGAGTACTTCAACCCAATCTCCTTAGCAAGTTCATTTGTCATGTATGCGGTGTCTGCCCCCATATCCACCATGGCTTCAATGAGTTTGCCCTTAATTTTAGTGTCAATGAACATGCGTCCTTGTGGCTGTAAATCCTTTTCCTCATGGATGGCATCTAGTAGTTATAGAGATGCAAGCTTCCCCTTATCTTGCCTCTCATCCTTATGGAACACCAAGGCAGTAAGCTTCCCCCACTTTAGGTACACTATAGCTCAATGCAGTCCTTTGCACAGGAAGCACGAGATCTTACTAAGAGAATCCCTCTTCTCCCCTACCTTACCCTTGCTCTTGTCCTTCCACTTAGACTGATAGCATTCTTCAGAAAACATCCCTTTGTCTCCCCCCACCATTGATGCTTTTGGGCTTCTTCCCTTTGGACTTTATGGGGTCTCACCGTTGGAACTCCACCAATGATTCAGCTAACACTATTGCACTGGCAAGGTCTTGCACGCCTCACCTTTAGAGCTCTAATTTGGCCCAATCTCATAGGCCATCAATGAAGCAAAAGAGAGCATCCTCGTCCCCCATATCCAGAATCTCTAATAACAACTCTGAGAATTCCCTCACATGCTCTCCGATTTGTCCCTCTTAATGTTGGAGTCGACGAAGCTTGGCCCGTGCCTTATGCTTCGCTTTGTTGGGGTAAAATTGCTTCTTCAGTTCCTTTTCAAGCTTGTCCCATGAGTTTATTGTTATGAAATTTTATTTAGACTCGCAAGCGCACGAATCACTAATTTTGTAGATAAGTGGTAACTAGATCGTTCCCATGAAAAGAGCTATGAAAATAATTATAGAAAAACTTAATTAAACCACATTAATTTAATTCTAACCTAGTTTCAAATAATTTTTTTTTAGATAATGATAAAGAGATGTAAAGTAGAAATGTCAAAATAATACAATTAAAGGTAATTGAATTTATGAAATAAAATTCAAATAAAATATTACCAAGGTTTCAGAATTCACCAATGTTTAATTAATAATTTTTATAATGTATTGATTCTAATTTTCAGAAGATAGTTTAGAAATCAATCTTTTTATCTTCTATTGATTTTATCACTAAGCTCAATTTTATTAAATTCTCAAATAGATTTTGCTTCACTTCAAAAGTATAATTTCTAAGTATTATATGTATACAATTTAATGGAAAACACATAATTAAAGGAAATTACTTTTCTTTCAATAGAAACCAAGTATAGATAATTTTCCTAATAATCAAAAATATATGATAGAATTGATGAAAGGATATTATCAACAATTGAAACCAAAATCATAAACATTAAATTGCAAAATATTTAGAATCAAGACATAATAGAAATTAATAATCTAACATGGTTTCATCATCCACCTTAGTAAAATTAAAACTTAGAAAGACATAATTAAAATAACAAAATAAATAAAAGGACCCATTTTAGCAATTTGGATTCTTAATTTTGAAATCTCAACTTCTTCCTTATTTTCTCAATTCTTTCCCTCACAAGCTCCTCTTTTGCTAAGCTATTTCTCTTCTATTTATAAGCATGAATGGCTAGATGGCAAGTTGATGAAGAAACCAATTTTCAAATGATTTTTCTTCTTTAGCATCAAATATATGACTTTGATATTTGAATTCTTAGTTTTCCTTAGTTGGAATGCATAAGGATGGTTGGTGATGACTTAAATTTTTGCAAATTTTCTTCTTTAGTGGTTGGTGATGATTTGAATTTTTACAAATTTTCTCCTTTAGCATCAAATATATGACTTTGATTTTTGAATCCTTTGTTTTCCTTAGTTGGCTTGCATAAGGATGGTTGGCGAGCTCTTTAGTCTTTATTACACACTTGAAAATGGTGTCATTTTTCAAAAGAAAAAAAAAATGGCTTAGTTGATTTTATTGAAAAATTATTTCTTTCACAAAATTTATTATTATTATTATTATTATTATTATTATTATTATTATTATTATTCATGCAAGTAAAAGACTGTAATTTTACTCAATTTTTAAGCTTTCACCATTTTATTTCCTATTTCATAAAAATATCATTAAATAAAAATATTTATTTAATAAATGAAAAACAAAAAATAAATTTAAGAGCTATTAATATGCATTAAATTATACTCATCATTTATAGTAGCAAGACCCTTCCTCATATCCTCACATCCACGGCGCCACCACATGGTCGCCATATCGCTAAGGTATAGGGGAACTATTCTCAGCCTAGCATCATCCCCTATGATGCCTACTATGTCAAAGTATCTCTCTATCTTATAAATGAAATTATTGATCTCCCTTGCACTTCTTAACTCCTTATAGGCTTCTGGCTTAGGAGCATCACTTTTTGGCACAATTAATACAGAAGAAGAGGAGAAGGAAGAGTTACAACATATTAATGCTCGTTTGACCCACTCAAGCTCTTTCTCCACCTTCACTGATGTTGCATGCAGAGCATCGAATGTAGCCTCAAGGGCAGAATCCTTTTGAGCCAAACCCTTCACTACCTCATTGAAGGCTCCTTGCATCTCTCCATATAGCTCCTCAACATCCCCTTGGACTCGAGCTTTTTGATGCATTGGTCCATGTCATCGAACTTGCCCCTCAAGTCGGACATGAAGGTCTCTAACATGGCCAACCTCTCCTCCCATGTGGCATACTTGTCCCTAGACTTCTCCTTTAGTGGCTTGCTACTAGTTGGCTGTGAAGTCCCCACATTCTTTGTATTGTTGGCCATTCTCTCTTATCACCACGACAAAGCTTCCTTGTACAAAATTGGCCCAATGCTATGTCTATTGCCTGCTTAGATACCACTTGTCACGGGCCTAGTCTTTTCACCCAAACTTTTACCCATATGGCATTAGCAAACTTCCCAAGTTAGCTAGTCAGCCCCCAATAAAAGCCTATACGTTAGGCAAGTTAGCATGTAGCAGAAATTCACACAACAAAATAGCAAGAAAGCTATTGGATGGGCCAACAAAGTATGCTTTTATTATATTCACAATAATGTATAAGCTTAGCATAATTACAACGCTAAAGGGATGAATAGAATGGCCTATTAACACTACTAAGTATGGAAGGGTCTCTAACAAGTGCTCCTAACCATGACACTCACTTTTTGATTGATTGTAGAAGTAGGCACCTCTACCCTATTTACAGCCTAGCACCTCCTCAATGGATGGCTAGGATGCATTTGATCTAATGTTTGGCCTAAAACTTTCATGGAGGTTCCACCCTTCTAGCCTTATCCACCAAGCTCTAGAGCATTCTACATAAATCCAGCATGTTCCACTGACTTAGGGCCTCCATTGAGTGTTTTCTCGCCAATCTTAACCTCCTTAGGCATGCTGGTTGGCTTCCTGCCCATGCAATTTGCGCTAACATAGGCAGAATTAGCTTGCTACCCTGCGCTACAGGCCCGTTGAGGGGCTGTTTAGCCAGTTCTCCTGGTCTCCTCATGTATTTGGCTTGAAACTTTACAATAGCTTCTTCTAGATGAGAAATGACCCCATATAAAATTTCAGCCCAATCTGAGTCTGTATGTGAGAGTTATAGGTTACTATCTCTTTGCACCTAGGGGTTTCTCCTACCCGCATAACCTTTTTTTACATTTTACATATATAAGGGAGGGCTATATCTCGGCGAAACGTGACACAGGACTGGCCTTGTGCTTATTTTTCGGCTTTCATTTTGTCAAAAATTCTAAGTGATATCCTAATAATGATTTTTTAATATTATTTCACCACTTTTTATATGCAACTGAGGAATCCTCTGAGCTAATATTTTCCTTCTCCACATGCAAACATGACCACTTTGCAATAACAGATATTGTACTTTATCTTTTTCTCCCATTTCTTTGTTTTAGCGCCAATTTCTTTCTAAATCCCAAATTTTTAATATAACCATTTCCTCTCAAAATCCCTAAGCTCTAATATCGAATTTCCTCTCTTTTCTTCATCCATTATTATAGTAGATGCAAAAGGTTATTGAGAATGCCACATCATAAACTATTTAGGCCTTATACCATAATACACTTAAATACTCTTATGAAAAATACTAATTGCAGGTCTATATTTTGCAAAGATTTTATATTCTTTATTTAATTTATAGTTTTCTAAATTTAAATTTATTAATATAAAAATATAATAATCAATTAATATTCTTATAAATTTTAATTGAAATCCATAAAGATATAATAATTAAAAAATTTATTAAGATGATTTTATGAAAATTTAAATTTTTAAAAAATTGTCGAAAATTTTTTCAAATAAATAACTTTATGAACATTTAAATTTTTAAAACATTGTAGAAAAATTTTTCAAATAACTATCGAGTTACCATTTATTAGATATATAGAGTATTATAGACATACATTTAAATCACTCTTTTATTTTCTTTAAAATACAATACTTTGAAAAAAGGTAAATTAATATTTAAATTTTAAATTTTAGCAAAATTAATATTAAGATTCTTATATTTTTAAAAATTAATGATTACACCATCAATACATTTTGATTCCGACGAACACTTAGCACTTTCATCCATTTTAATTGTTAAAAACATGTAGAAGTCTAAAATACCCTCCATTTTCCTTTAAATTTTCTCTCACCTACCATAGAAATAAAAATCCATAAAATACAACAAAAATTTCTTTAGAAGCACCGAAAGCAAACGTTTTCGTCTGATTTATTTTTTCAATTCATGCCTAAATCACTTTATTCTTTTTCTTATAACAAATGGCTTTTTATTTTTACTTTTCATTATCAGGTTAATAATTTAATTATAAATAAACCATAAGTAACCCAACAACATCTACTCGATCATAATTACCATCCTCAGACTTAGAGGGCCATAGGCAAACCCCAAGCACCAACAAAGATAGATTACATCATTTTGAGTACTCCTAAATTGCTATAGTCACATTGAAGAGATAGCAAGAGCTGAACCGCCTGACGAGAGAACCACCAGCAGATGCATTTGGAGCAGCAATGACAACAGCAGCAGCACTACCTGGTGAATACCATATCGGCTAACAGCAAACATGATATGGGCTTGAGTTGGATCTCATTTGACGCCGATCTAGGTGAACATGATTTGGGTTGCAATATCAAATGGAGAAGGATTGACAACTGTAGATCGAAGGTTGGCGATAATGAGGCTGATTAGTGCAAATGATAAGCCATGGATGCGTCAGACGAGATTTGAATTTTGGGATCCATAGAGTATGAAATTGATGATAATGATAATGGTAATACTGTGAACGTTAATGGAATAAAAATAGGATTAAATGATGATGAGGTTTCATGGTGACTGTTGTTTTTATTTTGGGTCCTTCAAAGGTGAGGCGGTGGCGTGGGTTCTAGATGTCTCGACCAAGGAGAGATCAACCATTGACTCCTTTTTCATTGATTCAATCCGTAGCTCAGAAAAATTAATTAAAATATCTCCTCACCAAAAGACAAGGACTATCATCTAAAAACATTGGTGAGGCCGAGGTCAATAATGAAGGATTTGAGTTAGAGATTTACGGGTATATTCAATTAGGATTTTTAAAAATTTTATAGATTTTTTTTAAATAAATAATTTTTATAGAATTTGTAAATTTTTAATAATTTTTATAAAGTTTATGAATTTGTCAATAATTTTTATGAATTTTATTTTAAAAAATTTTTATAGATATTGATCAAATTTTATTAATTTTAATTTAATTAATAAATACATATATTAATATAATAAATTTATATTTCTCATATGATAAAATAATAATACTTAAAAAATTTCAATTTCAATCAATGTTCATTAACGAAAAAAAAACTTAAAATCATAGTTAAAATCAATGTTGATTAATCTATTTTTATACACAGTCTTAACAACAAATCGTGAATTAATATTTAATAATAGAAATCATTTATGACCAATACTATCTCCATCGGTGCTGAAACATTTTCTTTCACTGTTGCCCATTTACATTATTTATATGATAAATAATTTTTTAATATATTTTATTTTTTACATGCTTTGAATTTTATGTAAAAGTAAATAAATATACGACCAATGTTAAAATCAATGTTGATTAATTTATTTTTATACATAAAAATCGTAAATCAATATTCAATAATAGAAATCGTTTATGATTAATGCTAAAATTATAATTTAACAATAGAAAACCTAGATATTTATTGTTATAAGAAAAATTAATCAAGATAATAATATTAGGTTAGAGAACTATCAGTCGTTACTTTTCAACATTCAAGGTCACTTTCTTCTTTTTTTTTTTTTTTTTTTACTCTGTGATTGACGCTTCAATATTTAGAGAATAAAATCTGTTGAAATCTTGAAAGGGAGTGAAAGAAAACATTTGAGACTTTGTAGTTATACTATCACATAAAAAGTTATTAAAAGTATTTAAAAGTTCATTATCTATAGAAGTTTATAACTTTTTGAATACCACTTTATTTTTATAAACTCTGTTAAAGTTATAATTGAATATCTACTAAATTTTGAAAATTTTTTTAAAGTATTTAAAAGTCATTATTGAATACTCCCTCACTTTTATATAGTTTTTAAAAATTTTTATTGGATACTAACTAACTTTTCAAATTCATCAAAATCTTTAAAAGTCTTAGTCTAATACACCCTCCTTAATTTTTCTAAATAGAATAAGAGAAAGAGAGATAGATGGGAGAGATAGAATGAGCTGTAAAATATTCTGAAGACATTTTCATCTTTAGATTTGTTTTATTTTATTGTTAATTTTTTAACAAAAATTATTAAAAAAAGGATGAAAGAACTAAAATGTTTGGCAGAATCAAAATATAAGGATATAATTGTTAGTTTTTTAAAATACACGAACTTACCCTATGTTTGGATTGGATGAAAATAAGAGAGAAAAGAAAATTTAGGTGGAAAATAGGGAAGGGATATAACTTTTTCTTATTTGGATTAAAAGGGAAAATAAAGAAGTAGAAGAAAATAAATGATATTTTTCTTTGATTATTGTTTCTCCAAAATGGAGAGAAAAATGGAAGTTAAAAGGGAAAATATTACTATTCATTGTATAATTACTTGATTGCCCTTTTATCATATAATAATTATTATTTTTATCATTATATAAAAGACAAAATAGTAATTATACAATATTAAAATTTTCTTTCTTTTCATATTTTGTTTTCCGAACAAAAAAATATAAAATTATTTTATTTTCTCTTCTTTTTTATTTTTCTCTTATCCAAAAATGAGAAAGGAAAATATAAAAATAAAAAAAATTATTTTCTCTCTTCATTTTCTTTACTCATTAAAAGATTATCCAATTACAGGGTTAGAGTTAATTTTTCTAAATTAGGATTAAATAGTCATTTACCAAAAAATAAAAAAAAAAAAAAGGTTGCAAACATATACTGTATAAAACGTGCAATTCAACCAAAACTTCAAAATCTGTGTTACTCATCACAGCAACTGTTTCCCAATCTTCGCTTTCATGTCTGTTAGTACGCACTGTCATAGAACCCGCCTGCAACTTGATCACCTACCTTTTTCTTTTTATCATCATCACTCACAGTTATGTCATTTACAGTCCCTCTTATCATCTCCCTCTCCCCCTCATCTACACCGCCGGCGAACATCTCTCCGATTCAATTCGCATACCCAATTGCCCATTCGGTTCTTCTCTCTCAAATCACCTCCTCAAGCTTCTAAAAGGGTTTCTAATACAAATACTAATAACACTAATATTATAGATGATTCTCGAAATTGGAGCCGTTCGATTAACAATGAATTGTTAGGTGATTTAAACGATGATGAGGATGAGGAGGTGGAAGAGGAAGAAGAAGATAGGAGTTTGGATTTATTAGTTAGATTTTTTCAAAATGTTTTCAAGAAAGTATCTAAACGAGTTAGGAAAGCTGTGCGATCGGTCTTGCCCGTTTCTATTTCTACCAAATTGGTAATTTTTTCGATGGTTTTGCAATTGATTATTGATTTTTGTTTATGGGTTTCTTTTTAATTTGTTTGTTGAATTTAGGTGGCGTTTTCGGTGAATGGCGTCCTAATTCTTGCATTTTTGTGGGTTTTGAAGGCAATTCTTGAGGTATGGTGTCCTAATGCTTGCATTTTTGTGGGTTTTAAGGCATTTTTGAGGTAATATATATGTATTTATATATACACTGTATACATTGAGGGTGGCTGGAAAATACAAATCATTGAGCTCAACTGTCAAAATGATCAGATTAAAGTCATCCCATCATTTGCTCTCAATGCTATTTTAAGATATGTCACCCTGCCATCTGATCTGCTTGTCGCTGCAAAGGTAGAATCCGTGTAAGACAAATTGTGTCACAAGAACATAATGAAACAATGAATGACATGTTCAGTGAGCCTGATCCTCATGAGGTTGTTCCTTTGTTACTAACACCCTCGGGGTTGTCGTTAATTGGTTGGCTACTCAGAGATGTATGTTTTTTATGACAAAATCCGGCAAAGTGGGACACAGTTGAATTGTCAAAGCATCTAGTAATCTCTGTCAGTAGTGTCTATGACTAGCATTTGTTTGATGTAGTTACTAATTCTGTTATGACCTCAGATCCAAATTCCAAACACAGAATGTTGTGTTGTGGTTTTGGGCATGATTTTTAGCTGAAGTTATTCTCCATGTTTCATATTTGTAAAATAAATGGAAAAAAAGTGTCATTGTTGTCCAGGGGTTTCATTTCATGTATTTTTTTTAAAATCTGTTTAAGCTTGAGATAAGACTGGGATGATTTTTATTAGGCATGTCAAAATTATGTTTTCTTGGGTTTAGGACATTTAGTTTCAGTTTGTTCTCTTTTCTTTGACTATTCTTGCTGTTGAGTTTGCTGACCTCAAGTAGTAAAGTTATTAGTCTTTATTGAGGCTGTGAGCATGTGAGACATACTAGAAAACTGTGAAAGCAAGATGATTCCTCCTTCAGCTTATTTGGTATATATTGTCCAATCACATTTTTGGTCAGTTCATATCTGTGAAGCTTCTTCTGTTTTGTTTGGCCAAATTTGACCACCTTTTTTTTATCCAAGGATCAATTTGCTTAATTGTTTATGATTACAAGGATGTGTAACTATATTTTAAATGTTTGAGATTATCAAAGAATCTCATTGTGAAATTGTCATGTTGATTCAGAAAATGAGCAATCATGCATTGCTTTCTCTTTTGAGAATGCATCATCAGAATGATTCATGATGAGGCATTTTATAAGTATCAAATAATTTTCTTTTTCAATGACAATGTTCAGTGATTTCTTGTATTCTGTTATGTTTTGTATTGCGCAATCTTTTTCACCGGCAACCTAAAGTAGAAATGGTTTGAAATCTTGTGCAGTGTGAAATATTAAGTTCCCCATATTGCTGAAAGTAGCAGAAGGGGTCCATATGTTTTCAATTCCCAAAAACTGAGAAAATGGCTTTATCATATAACTGAATGGATAGTGGCATAAAATAGGGATGAAGTGCATCAAGCTCTCAAGAAACTCATCAGGCTTCACCTGTTTGAAAGCCTTTTTTTTTTTTTTTTTTAAATATATTGACTGAAATTGAGCTTCACTTTCGCTCCCCACTCCACCTTTTTCCCAACACTTGAGCTTGAGCTGGAATCTGGTAAAGTCTGCGCATGCTATCTAAAAATGTGATCCTATCTGAAACATGCTTGTGTTTTTCCACTGTTTGAAGTGTGGATGACTCTAATCTTTTCAAATTCTATGTCAATGTTGGCCAAAGTATTGTGTTTAATTGTTAGGGCTTATCGCTTATGGTAGCTAAGGCTTACCAAACTGGGTTCTGAATGCTTGGATGTGCAAATCCATACTTGAATGTCGCATGAGCTGTGACAAGCACAGCAGCTGTGCTATGTAAGCCTTGTTAGCATTTGTTTTAAAAGTTTTAGGTGTCAATTATTGTTTCTCTCCTCCCTACTCCTCATATATTGAATTTTCTATGAAAATGCAATTATATTTGTTTCAATCTTTGAGTGAGAGGGGTATATTAGTTTAAGATAGCTTGATGTTTGGATGGTTTCTTGCACTCTGTCTCACCTCTCTGTTTATTGGTGTGTTGAATGTAGGTGGTTTGCACCCTTGGAAGTGTAGTTTTTGTAAGCATCTTACTCATTCGTGGAATATGGTCCGGGATAACCTATCTACAAGAAAGCCATTATCTTAAGATGAACGAACTCGATGATGAACACCATGCATGGACGGGTGCACAACCTGCAGCTTGATTTTTCATTCAGAAAACAAAATGTTCCAAGGATTGAATCCCAAATCAGAAATAAAATTTATTCTTAGAATAAAGTATCCAGAATCAAGGGCAATGAGAAGATAACATCAGAGGGTTCCAGTCAGCATGTCCAGTTTGATATTATTGAAGCACTGGAAGTTAAAACTGGGGAAATCTTTTGTTGCATGCAGGGAAGCAAGGATATCCCCTTTATATATTCACACAATAGGTACATACATCCGTGTATTAGTTGATTAGGAATCGTTGTTGCAGGAAAGAAGATAGTTATAGGTGTTGTAATCTTTTAACCCATTTTAGCACCACAATGACAATGTTGTATCATAAACATTTTTAAGCTTGCAAGTGAGGTGAAATCATCTTAATTCTCCAAAAGGACTATAATTTTGCAGTTTTGCTTATTTTCCCTTTTTCATGTTGACTGCTAACTGTGCTTTGGATGATTTGTGGAAATTGAATATGCTTCTTTCTTGCATCACCTTGTAATGTTCTAATTGGAAGTGCAAAATGAGAATGTAAATTGCAAACCCTTTGAGGCATTACTATTGCATATATCAACTGTAAGATGAGTTCATTCTGTTTCAAATTCTTAGCTACAACAAGATGTGTGCTTATTGTTGGATATGCTTCCTGTAATTTTAATCATGAACTCAATGACCCTAAGTGTGTTGCTAGTTGCTACATGTGAATTTAAAAAAGAAAATTGCCATTTTATAAAAGAAATCGCATAAAGAAATCGCATTTTATTGAGGCGATATTAGCACTCTCTTCCAAAAGTTTATAATATGGCTATTATCTTTATCATTATAATTGATTATAATGTCCTCTTATCCTCATTGTGTATATTTTAAGAAAAATTCTCAAAAATAAATTTGCACTTCATATTTATTTTTTATTGACTCCAGCAAAGACGAAGGAACAAATCTTTGTTTTTAGTACATTTTAATTTTTCTAGACAATTTTTTTTTTTATTTCAACGTTAGACTTTTGAAAAATTTATTTTTAAAAAGTTTAATCAAAATAATATTAATGGTAAATAATGGTGTTACCTTTTTTTTTTTTTTTTTTTAACATAATTTCCTTCTAATTAAGCGGCGATATTATTTGATGAAGAAAAAAACTAGCTCATTAGTTTAATGGATTTCAAGGATAGAAGGCTCATATACATCTTAAGTCTCAAAGGCGTAAAAGGAGAAGTCTAAGCCCATTAAGAAAGGCCCAAGTGGAGGCAAATCAAAATGACTCAGTAATTCCAATATCCTGGTGAAAACTTCTGATGGACTTTGCTTTACTTCCGTTACAAGCAATTTTCTCAGCAAGCCAATTTTTGTGTGGTTAAGAGTTTCTAGTACAGCTGGCAGAAAGATACTCCTACATTTTCCATGTCAATAAAAAAGATTTACTGTCAAAGAACACTCTTTTTCTCTCGTGAAAGGTGATAGTTTTGTTGCATACAAGGACATAAAAAAAGGGATGAATCAACGCACGATTAAAGTAGATTAATCTGTACATTCTCTCGTCTCTCTTCTCTTACTAAGATATATTCCGACTATAGGAAAGAAATTCTCTTCCTCCGATCACCAACTAAAGTTTTTACTGATTTGAGTATTGGAAGCTCTTTACTAGACACAAGGCCTAGCTCCATCCTGACTTGTTTTTCCCTTTTGCAAATCTTTTCTTCAAGGTCCAACCTCGAAGATTCAGTCTATTACATATTGTTTGATCTTGCACTAATCATTATTTATAAATTTTTACAAAAATATTTATTAATAAAATTTTAAAATATATTTATTGTTTTTTGTTACTTTTAAATTTATTATTTACCTTCTAAAAAAATAAGTGTAAATTTTTTTTTAAGGTCATAGCTTTTGGATTATTTGGTATCCTTCTATAATAGTTTTTTTCCTTAATTGAAAAATATTATTTTTATTGTATTTATAATATATAAAAATAATAAAATTCATATAACATAGCAAATTTATGTTAGAAAGAGTTTAATATATTAAAAGATTTAAATAATAAAGAGATTAATTAAAAATTTTCTAATTAAGAAAAATTGAAAATGATTGACGAGATAAACGGATTGCCAATTTTATTCTCTTACAATGCCATCTCACCCTTACTTTTTATTTGAAATGCAATTTCTTTTTTAACATAACCTTTTCCTTTCTTCTTAGGATAAATAAAAAGTCCCACAATTCTTCATATTTTTTCTATTCTATCTTTTCGCCAGCAAATTCTTTTAAAAAAAATCTGTTTTCCCTTCAAAATGAAGTGAAATATTATTGGTGAAAGAAATTTAAAAAAAAAAAAACATAGAAAAAAAAAAAAAGGAAATAAGAAAACATAAAATTGAACATATTGCTAAATTTGTCCAAAGAGTGGTCAAGTTGGCAGTTGTATGTAGACCCGGCTACAGCTCCAAACCGGCCATTTCAGTTCAATAATTTATAGAATTGGAGCATAGATTGACAGTTCGGTTATGGTTCTAATTCTTACAATTTCAATTTAATTCTTGATACAGATTATCTTAAATAAGCTAGTTCGCCCATTTTTTTTAATATGGCCGAACCCTCTTTATCTATGCTCCAGCTCTTTAGTTTACCTAGCGAACACCGATTTCTTATGACGAATGTCCACATATAAACAATTCTACATCTCCATGACCTCCACTCTGAAGATTTTAGGGAGCACGTCTCTCACTTTCCCATAACTTAACTGTCCCGAATTTCAGAGACTTGTTCGTTAAATTTCTTACTTTAAATATCTTCAGATAATAAGGACAAAGTATGTTTTCTAAAAGACAAAAAGATATTTTTTTTTTCTCTCTATCATAATACATACTAATTTAAACATAGAAGTGTTCGTCTAGACAGATCGCCTAAACATTCATTTTCGTATTTGCAAGTTCGATCAGTTCGGTTCTTCTCTAGTGGAGGCTTGGAATTCATTCTATATACATCAATTCTGAATTGAACCTAAATCAGTTTATTAATATATATATATATTTACAAAATTAACTCCTAAAAACCTAAAGGCTTTGAGTTTATGACCGATTTGAATAAGAATCAAACCCAAAATTCTGACTTTGATTCAAAGTTTTATGAAACCTGAGTCAAACAATAAACGATAACAGTTACGATTGCACCGAAACTATGACTATGACTCCAGTTTTAATTTGGTTTTTAGTTGATTTGGTTCTGATTCTCAATTGGACTATGGCCAGGACGATCTGTATGTATATATAGTTTGACATTTGTTGGGGACTCCTTGCAACTATAATTATTTTGCTTAAGAAACAAGATAATATTATTGGATTGATTTGAATTTTCAACAAATATTGTTGTGATATTTATCTTTTTCATTTGCCTTTATAGTTTGCATTTTAGGTGTTAATTTATAGTTATTTTTTTTTCCAATGAATGGGAAAAGAAATCTTATCTTATAGGAAAATTCTTGCTTATACTAAATTTATAAGTTTATCTTATATCATTATTATAGGAAAATTTATTGAATTATAAAAATATTTTAAAAACAAGTCTCTAACAAATAAGTAAGAAATATTTAAAAATAAAATAAATTGGAGATGTTAAAACAGAAATTGAATGGTCTTGGACAATTTTAATTTGAATTCTAAAAAAGAAATTGGAATTATATCGTAGTCAGAACTTGAAATTGGATTATTGGATTAATGGGTTTGAGCTCTTTAACACTCTAAATTAATAGACTACCCACTCAATGCAGGATACTTTGCTGCAAAGGTAAGCAAGTGGTTTCAAGGGTTTTTTTTTTTTTTTTTAATTATTATTATTATTGTTACTATTTTTATTTTTTTAAATCGATAAAGTAAGTATTTTATATTAATAACTTAATTAATGTATAACTAAGTTGAATTTTGAGTATTTCAAATATCCATTAGAATTTCAAACTAAAAACTCAATCGAGTTTTAGTGAAATTTCGAGCCCTTAATTTTCTAAGGGAGTTGAGCACAAGTTGAACATTTTTTTGAATCAGTTACTACTCCAACTAAAAATAGGGATTATTCTAAGCAGAAACAGCTAAGGTAAGGATTAAACCAGCAATAGGCGACTCAAAACTAACGAATAGACTGCAATACTCCGATTCCCAAACAGGCCAAATCTCATGCCATAATCTCCATTTGTCTTTAGGCCACGATCTTATTAGCTGGCCACGAGCGGCAAAATTTTAAAAGTTCAAAAATCAAAAAAAGAGAAACAAAAACAAAACCTAACCATAGTAACTAATAAACGAATAGAAAAACAACACGTCATCAAATCTGTAACCAATCCTTTATTCCCTTACCCCACATTAACCAAACCTGAGTTAAATCCACCAAGTATCCTAACCATCTCCCATCGTCTATCTATCCATAAATACCCCCCTTCATACAAAGCATCGCCTCCATCTTTCGGAGTTAAACCAGAAGGCGTCTTAATAAACGCCTTCGTCTCTCGGTTTTTTCAAATTTGTCTAAACTCTGCTTCTTGTGATTTGTTTTTTTGTGAAATCAATCAGTGAAAATGAGAGAGTGCATTTCGATTCACATTGGTCAAGCTGGTATCCAGGTCGGAAATGCCTGTTGGGAGCTTTACTGCCTTGAACATGGCATTCAGGTCTGTTATATCTGCCTTCAGTTTATTGCTTGGATCTGTGAATTTTGGCTTTTATTTCCTCTGATTTTGGTTTGGATCTGTGCTTTTTAGGGCGATTTTTGGCTTTCTTTCAAATATGTCTCAGTTTTGTTAGATTTTGCGTTTAATCGGTCTATAATGTACTGTTTATTTTTCGAAAATTTGTTCGGATCTGTGATTCTTAGCTTCATTTCATTCAAATTTTTTCGGATCTGTGATTTTGTTATCGGTTTTTCGTTTCTAATTTCTTTAATGCATGCTTTGTTTCTCTAAAATTCGCCTGGATCTGTTTTTCTATGTCAAATTTGTCATCATTTCTATCAGATTAGTGGCTATTCTGTCTCCAATTTGATAATGTGTTGTTTATCTCAAGCGAATTTCTTATAAATAATTAGATCTGCTCGTATTTGGTGTTTCTGTTTCAATTTTGAATCAGATCTGAGTTTTGATTCTCGTTTTGGTTTTGATTTGCTCTATTTTGATAGATCTAGGGTTGGATCTGTGGTTGATGAGTTATTGATATTTATATTAAATTTTTGTCGTCTTTCTTCAGCCTGATGGCCAGATGCCAAGTGACAAGACCGTTGGTGGAGGTGACGATGCCTTCAACACCTTTTTCAGTGAAACTGGTGCAGGGAAGCACGTGCCTCGCGCTGTGTTTGTAGATCTTGAACCTACTGTCATTGATGAAGTCAGGACCGGTACTTATCGCCAGCTCTTCCACCCAGAGCAGCTCATTAGCGGCAAGGAAGATGCTGCCAACAACTTTGCCCGTGGCCATTATACCAGTAATTATCTATCCTTATTTTCAAGCATTTATATTCAGTTGCTGAGTACCAGTTTTATTAGTATTCTAATGTTTGTTTTGTTTTCTTTTTGGTTTCTTTCAGTTGGCAAAGAAATTGTTGATCTCTGCTTGGACCGCATCAGAAAGCTTGCTGACAACTGCACTGGCCTTCAGGGATTCCTTGTGTTTAATGCTGTTGGTGGTGGTACCGGATCTGGTCTTGGATCCCTTCTCTTGGAGCGTTTGTCTGTTGATTATGGGAAGAAATCCAAGTTGGGTTTCACTGTCTACCCCTCTCCTCAGGTCTCTACATCTGTTGTTGAGCCTTACAACAGTGTTCTCTCTACCCATTCTCTCTTGGAGCACACTGATGTGGCTGTGCTTCTTGACAATGAGGCCATCTATGATATCTGCAGGCGCTCTCTTGACATTGAGCGACCCACCTATACCAATCTTAACAGGCTTGTCTCTCAGGTGAGTATCTTCCTCTCTCTGTATAATCATTAGTTTCCTCGTATTTGCAATGATAATGTGGATGAAGTTTTGAAATTCAAACTGGAGAATGGTGTATCGACTATTTTAGCAGTTGTGATGAATTCATATGGTTTAGATTTTTACAATCTTTTGTGTTGTTTTCCAGGTGATTTCCTCCTTGACTGCCTCTCTGAGGTTTGATGGTGCTTTGAATGTGGATGTGACTGAATTCCAAACCAACTTGGTCCCATACCCCAGAATCCACTTCATGCTTTCTTCCTATGCACCAGTCATCTCTGCTGAGAAAGCTTACCATGAACAACTCTCAGTGGCTGAAATCACCAACAGTGCATTTGAGCCCTCATCTATGATGGCTAAGTGTGATCCTCGCCATGGCAAGTACATGGCTTGCTGCCTTATGTACCGTGGTGATGTTGTGCCCAAGGATGTCAATGCTGCAGTTGCAACCATCAAGACCAAGCGTACCATTCAGTTTGTTGACTGGTGCCCAACTGGATTCAAGTGCGGTATCAACTACCAGCCACCTACTGTTGTTCCTGGTGGTGACCTTGCCAAGGTGCAGAGAGCTGTCTGCATGATCTCCAACTCAACCAGTGTTGCTGAAGTGTTCTCTCGCATTGACCATAAGTTTGATCTCATGTATGCCAAGCGTGCTTTTGTGCACTGGTATGTGGGTGAGGGTATGGAGGAAGGAGAGTTTTCTGAGGCTCGTGAGGATCTTGCTGCCCTAGAAAAGGATTACGAAGAAGTTGGTGCTGAATCAGCTGAGGGTGAAGGTGAGGATGATGAGGAATATTAAGCAGGTCCTAGGGATGTATTATGCACTCGTAATCAATGATGTATGTTTTTATTTGATTAATGTCTTGTTGGGTTCTTCCTTGTGACCTTATGCAATGCTCTTTAATTGAAGCCATCTTGCTTCAAGGATATGCTTAAATAGACATTTTATAATATTTTAAATGAATGCTATTGCTTTTTAGTAATATTTTCCGGGGATTCGCTTTCTTATTTGTTTGGTTTTAAATTAATGCTCTCTTTTGCCATTTTATTTTTCACAACCATTGTCAATGGAATTTCCTTATTGAGTAGCCAATCTCACTGTTGCACCAATTCTCCACTAGCTTGAATACTGGATGGCCGAAAAAAAAAGAGGGGGGGGGGTTTGGTTTTCTTTCGAATAGTTGAATCAAAATCTTTGAATTTTTGATAATTAAGAACGAAGAAAGGTTATATATTGCGAGCTGGAATGGTTATGCAATAGTTATAATATGTCCGCCTCATAAAATGTCATGGTCATGTTTGGATGGTTCAAAATAAAAATTATAGAATGTATATATAAAAAATGCAAAAAGTGAATAAGAAAACGTAAAAAATAAATCAAATACAGAAAGTGAACCAATAAATTATATTGAGAAACCCTTTTAGCTATTATGTTTAGATCGGAGGATTTGAACTTAACAAGATGTTAGGACATGTAACCAATAATGGACTCAAGATTTTAATTAAGAGGGTGAAAATTCATAACTAAAAGTCTAATTAAAAATGTTTTTTAATTGACTTCGTATCAATTGAATGCTAACTAATAGTTTATCTAATTTGATAAATTATTTTTCAATGAGAATTAAAATGTAACTAATGAGGTGCTAGTAAGACTGAGATTCTTGGTTCTTTGAAGGATAAAATTAGAAAGAGGCTTTTCAATTGGAATAATAAGCAGTTGTATCATGCAGGTAAAGAGATTATGCTGAAAACAGTGGCTCAGGCAATTCCCAATTATGCCATGAGTATCTTCTTACTGCCTCTTTCACTATGTGATGATTTGGAAAAACAAATGAATCTTTATTGGTGGTCCTCTGCTAAGGGTGGGACTAGGGATATGCTCTGGTTAAGTTGGAAGTGGTTAAGTAAAAGGAAAGTGGTTGGTGGTATGGATTTTCGACGGATTCACAAGTTTAACCTAGCCTTACTTGGTCGACAATGTTGGAAGATTCTATCACAACCTCATCCCTTGGTTTCTAGATTGTTGAAAGCTAGGTATTTTCCCAGAGTATCTCTATTTGAGGCTGCAATTGATAACAATCCAAGCTTTATCTGGCGTAGCATTCATTCAGCTATTGATCTGATGAACAAAGGTTGTTGTTGGAGAATTAGAAACAGTGAACCGGTTTGAATTTTCACTGATCCGTGGTTGCCTAATAATAGTAATTC
The DNA here is from genome assembly GCA_947687605.1 of Reutealis trisperma. NCBI lineage: Eukaryota > Viridiplantae > Streptophyta > Magnoliopsida > Malpighiales > Euphorbiaceae > Reutealis > Reutealis trisperma. The sequence continues at coordinate 792,015 of CANTUT010000077.1, read as the reverse complement.
CTATGTGTCTTCATCTAAATCTGGTTCTCAAAATTTAAGGTATGTCTCTGAATTGCTGCTCTCTAATCCTACTGGATGGAATGTTCAGTTGATCTGTTCATACTTCAATCTTCATGATCAATGTCTAATTTTCAACATTCCATTGAGTATGCGAAGAAATGAAGATATTGTTTGGTGGAAGTTTGATAATAGAGGGCAATATTATGTGAAAAGTGCATATAATTTTCTAACTTCTCTACCTAATGATAAATCTTCTAATTCTGATTGTAAAGTCTAAAATAAGGTATGGAAAATTATGGTGCCCCCAAAGATTAAGCATATGTTTTGGCATGCTTTGAAGGGTTGCTTACCAATGAAGGAGAGACTTAATAGTAGAGGAGTTGATATTGATCCATTATGTCCTATTTGTGGTTGTGTTGGTGAGTCCATTTCTCATGTGTTGCTTCACTGTGATTTTGCTAAGGCTTGTTGGAATGCTACTAACCTAATGCCTTTCATTCATGAGTATGGGACTTTTTTTGATTGGTTTAAATCCTTATATGAACAAGCCTCTTCTTCTGTTTGTGCTCAAATCCTCACTATGTGCTGGGGTATTTGGAAACATAGAAATGAAGTAGTGTGGGAGGGTCGTTTTTCTCCTATTGAGTCAGTGGTCCATGGAGCTTTGTCGTTTTTGGATGCTTGGCTGCAGGCTTAGCAGAATAAGCTTCAAGCTTTGTCAAATGGTTCATCTGGTCCTGTCCGTTGGGAAGCTCCTCCATCTAATTTTCTCAAAATGAATTTTGACGCTGCCATTTTCCAAGATGAGAATAGATGGAGTAGTGGCTGGCTCATCCGTAATCATGATGGTACTTTCCTTCAAGCTGTTGTTCGTTCTATTCCTAGCATGGTCCTTCCGCAGATGGCTGAGGCGTTGAGTATCCGGGAAGCACTCAGCTGGCTCAAAGACAAGAGTATGTTCAATGTTATTTTAGAATTTGATGCTTAAACTATTGTTAATGCCATTAAAGCTTCAAGTAGCATCAATTCTCCTTTGGGTCTTGTTATAGATAATTGCAAGTGTTTACTTTCCAGTTTAATTAATGTCAGTATTGTTTTTGTTAAGAGACTTGTGAACTAGGCAGCCCATCATCTAGCTAGGATTGCTAGTTCTAATGTTGGTCTTGTGGAGTGGTCCACAATCCCTCCTTTTCTTTCTGATGTATTGCACTCTGATTTGATTTAATGAAAGTTTGCATTTTGATTTCAAAAAAATAAAATGTAACTAATGACAAATTTATTATATTAAATTATAATGACATATATAATAAAATTAATTAATAAATTATTGCATATGAGAAAGAGGGAGGATAGGAGTTCCCGGAAGTAATCTAACAAGGAGCTTCCAACGCGCAATTTTAAGAATTAAGAAAGTTTCAGAAAAATATTCTGAATAAAAGTTATATGAAAAGTACTTTTATATAAGAGAGAATTAGGATCTCTTATGGGTAGTTATATAGAATATAAAAAATATATAATACAAGTTACATATACAAATAAATATAAAAGATAAATACACATAAATATTTTCATATAAAAATCAAACAAATTGATAACAATAATTTATTTCAATAAATAATGAAATAAAATTTAATTTACATATTAAATAAAATAAAAAAGGTATTAATAAATAAATAATCAAAAAAAATTTTATATATTAAATGTGAAAAGGCTAAATTAGGGCCCTGTTATTATTATTATTATTATTGTTTGATAATTGATATGAATGAAAAGAACCATTTCTTTTTTTAATAGTTGACTAACCATTCTATTGATTTAATCCCAATATTATTAGCAATTAATAAATAAATTTTAGCTCAATAATAGTAAAATTGTCAAAATTTTATGTTCAAAACCACATTCATTTTAACTAAAAAAGTAAGATATAAATAAAGAAATAATAAATGAGAATGTGTAAGAAATTGTGTATCCAATAGACACTCCTACCATATTTCCATAGAGATAAAACCACAAAGTTTGTATTTTATTCCTCCTGTCAACATGAATTGAGGATTTTAATTAAACAAAAAAATATCAACAAAATAATTATAAAATAATTCAAAATTAAACTAGGAAAAATAATTTTCTAAAAATCTTGATAGGGATATGTTAAGATTTCATTGTCAAGATTGTTTCATAGTATATTTTAATTTTTTTTTAATGATATTGGAATCATTTTTGAAACTGAAAAATATTTAGTTCAAATCTCAATCGAAACTATGTTTGTGAAAAATAGAAAAAACAATGTTTCATAGTATATTTTAATTTTTTTACAATGATATTGGAATCGACTTTGAAATTGAAAAATATTTAGTTCAAATCTCAATCGAATCTATGTTTGTGAAAATAGAAAAAAACAATGTATTTTGGTTGTATTGAAAATTTTTTACAGAGAATAAGAGTTTTCAAAGGCCTTAAATTTTTTACTTTTGATATTATGAAATAAGTATTAAACCATAAGGTTATAAATATGATTGATATTATTATTAATTATTGTAATAATAAAAAAAAATTGTGCACTAAAATAAAATGTAATTATTTTGAAATTAAAAATAGGGCCTACCTAAATGAGCTTTAATTCCACTATCTCTAATGAAATTTAATATAATATAATTAAATATATTTTTAATATAATTATATTACATTATATTTTATTGTAGTGTAAACAGACAATGCGCGAGAATTCGTGGCAATCAACCAGTAAACAGGAAGAAAAGAGAAATAGGCCCAGCAATCCAGCCCAATTGTGCAGTGGCCCATGCAAGAGATAGCACTCCAGAGCCAATTACTGCTGTAATTATCTGAGCACTAGCAGTCACCAAAGTTCCTTCCTTCAAGAGAAAAAAATAAAATAAAATAAAATAAAGGCATGAAAATGATGTCAGAGAAAAGAAACTCCCTGTAAATAAAGAAAAAGAAAAAAAAAATGAAAAAAACATATATCTAAAGGAAGAGGGCAGCTGTGGATCCAATGGCTCGTGACTAAAAATTTTGAAAAATCATTTAATATATATTGAAAAATTATCTAAATAATTTAAAAAATGATTTTATCATCCTAAATTTTCTACAAATATTTTATATGCACTAAAATTAAGATGCTAGTCGCTGGATTTGTCACTAAAAGGAAGAAAAAATAAATGTGCATTTGATTTAGTAATATTTGTGTCGTCTTTAATATTACAAAATTATTAGTTTAAATTCCGTTTAAATATTAAATTGAAAAAAAGAGAGAAAAAAATTTAATTCAATAGTCAGGTATTATTTTGGCACACAAAAAACTAATATTAGTGTTTTGAATTAGGAGAATTAAAGATTTTTATAAATATAAAAAGTTATGAGATATTCAATAATGATTTTTAAAAACTTTATAAATGTTAAGTAATATTCAATAATGACTTTTAAAAACTTTAAAAAAATATGTAAAAATCAATGGGTATTCAATTATAACTTTTTTAAAATCTATAAAAATAAATAGATATTCAAAAAGTCATTAACTTTTATAAATAATAGACTTTTAATGACTTTTTATATAATTATATGAATAAAAAATCTCAAAAATTCTCTTTCACTTTCCCTCAAGATTTCCATAGGCTTTTTTTTCTTTTTCTGGTGATAAATAACACACAAATATAAGAACTAGCTCATTTTCTCTTGTTAATGTAGATTGTATCCCAAATTAAAATACATAAGAATATGAGTTTACCTATGAAACCTATTAGAGTAATGAAATCCTGGGTCATAAATTTACTATATTTTCAATCCTTACATACAATCAAACTAAAAATAATTTGTCTTTATTTTATTTTATACAAGCCATACATTCATTAGCACATAACATTTGATGATTATATTATATAACATGTTTTCTAATTTAATAAATGGTTATAGTGTCAAAATTAATGGGTTGAGAATATTATTAGGATTATTTTGATGATAGTAAGAATGGTGAAGTATAGATTAATCAAGATAGTAATATTTAGTTAAAAACTTAAAATAACGAATTAATTAATACTAGATTTGTTCATAACTCAAATATAAATTTGAAAAATATTAAATTTTTCAAAAACTTAATTGATCTGACCCGCTATAATAATCATTGAAAGTCTATTAATATTTATAAAAATCTATCAATATCTATAAAAAAATTTTAAAATAAAATTTTTAAAAGTCATTCACAAATTTATAAATTATGTAAAAATCATTAAAAATCCATGAACTCTACAAAAGTTATTCGCTTAAAAAAATTATATAAATATTTTTAAAAATCTTAATTGAATACACCTTCCTAAGAGTTCAGATAAAGAAAATGGAAAAATAAAGGAGGAAAAAAAAAGGAGAGGTATGGATACCATTCTCTTTGTGCGGCCATCATCATGTATTTTCTGTCATCTCTAAAGCAAAGGTTTCTCTTCTTTTGCAGTTTTGGAGATTGCTTTCTAGGACAGAAGTAGCTAAAATGAAATGAAAATAGTTAATAAATATATATACACATAAGGAGAATTGAAGCAGGTTCACCATCCTACAATTAATATGCTCGTGTTTTATAAGGAAGTGTAATGCAGATTACATTGTTAATAATTTTCTTTCAGAAAAACATTTTGTGATTATATAAAAATTGACCAAAAAAAAAATACAAAAATTATTCAGTACACTCACAGACAAATCCAAAATGATTTTAATTTTAAAACTTTCACTTCTTACATAAAAAAAATAAAAAAAATGGCAAAAAGAAAATGACAATTAAATCATTTTGTCATTTCAAGATTATGCTCAAAATTAATCCTAAAAAAATGATTTATTTTCAAGTAAATTTGTAAATTTCAGAGCAGCTGAATTCAAGTTTAGTATTCTTGGGTTGGGTAAATTTACAGTATTAAAAGTACGGAAGAATGTTCACCAAGCTAGTCTCTTCCAATTACAACTGAAACTAGGATAATGCCCGTGATTTAGACGGAACTATTTAATTTTTTTATTATATTATTTTATTAAATTAATTTTAAAAATATCAATTCTATAATTAAAAAATTATAAATATAAGTAAAATAATCAATAGTCACATTTAATAAAGTAAAAAAAAAAAGGTATACTTAATAATATTCTAATTAATCTACCCAAAAAAATAATATTTTAATTTGAAAAATGAAATAAATAAAATGAAATATGAGATGAATATTATAATATTATACTATATAATATAATTTTTTTTATCAATTTCACTAATATATTTAAAAAAAAAAGAAGTATTGAAAAGAAAATTTACATAAATATAAAAATAAATAAATATAACTAAACATCAAAATATTTAATTGAAAATTATTATTTTAATGATGCATTTTGTAATAATATTTTAATTTTCTTCTAATATAAGCACGCATTTTACTATTAATATTTTAACACTCATAAAAATATAAAATCATAATATATATATATATATATATATATATATATATATATATATATATATATTAACAAAAGAAAAACTAATCTCTTTATTATTAAGTTGAATATTTGATTTGAAAAATATAAAAATCATATCTATTCATTTGTCATGTTCTTGTCATGTTCTCTTTTTATATATAAACCACACACACACACATACACACATATATATATACACACACACACCTAATTTAGGTTATAAATCTTATTAATTAATAATAGCTATATTAATTAAAAAATAAAAATTTAAATTTTGCAAGTTATAACTCATAATTATATATGTTTTTAATATATTTAATCCTCATAATGATCATTAAAATTATTTATGAGTTACAATTTTTTTTAATAATTACTCATAATACAACTATATGATTATATATTGATTAATAAAAAATATCATTATATATATATATATATATATATATATATATATATATATATATATATATATATATATATATATATATATATATATAATTGTTATAATGATTTAAGTTACACATTTCATTAAATAATATTAATTATTTTTAAGGCTTATTTTATATACAAATAAAAGGAAAAAAAAATATTACATGTAGACCAATAAAATATATACACTTGGCAAATACATGCTATGTGACTAAAACTACTAAATTTTAAGCATGCTTTACATATATGTATATATATGATTTTAATAAAGCAATTTTTTTTTTTTATTTTCATAGCCTTAAATACATTGAATTAATACTCCATCTTTTTCAAAATAATTGTCACTTTAAAAATTTTATTTTGTTTTAAAATATTTGTCATTTTATGATTTCAAGAAAGTATTTATTATTTTTTTTCAATTTTATCCTCTTTTTATCACTCTATTTAACATTCATATTAATTGTTTTTATTTCTTTGTATCAAAATCAAAAAGAAATATTTTAGTCTTTTTAATTTATAATTATGATAATTAAATGACTTTTTTAATTTATTTGTCGAAATTTTAAATAAGTATTATTTTGAAATAGATGAAGTATTTTATACGTTAACTCAACTTATAATGATCATAATTATATTCATTTAGTTTTAATATTAATTTATTACAATAAAAGTTAATTATTAGTAAATATTAATATTATTAATTCATTCATTCTTGCCATGTGAACCAATAAAAAATATACAAATGGTAAATTTATGCCACATGTCAAATTCTAAGACATATATATATATATATATATATATATATATATATATATATATATATATATATATATATATATATATATATATATATGTTTTAAATTGATAATTTATGTAACATATTACATATCATAGTTATATTTATAATATATTTAATTGTTATAATAATTTAAGTTATAAATTCCATTAAGTAATATTAATTATTTTTAAGGCTTATTTTATATACAAATAAAAGGAAAAAAATATTATATGTAGACCAATAAAATATATACGCTTGGCAAATATATGCCATCTGGCTAAAACTAATAAATTCTAAGCATGCTTTACATATATATATATATATATATATATATATATATATATATATATATATATAATATATATATATATATATATATATATATGATTTTAATAAAGAAATTTTTTTATTTTCATAGTCTTAAATACATTGATTTAATATTTCCTCTGTTTCAAAATATTTGTCATTTTAAAATTTCAAGAAAGTATTTATTATATTTTTTCTAACTTTATTCTCTCTTTATCACTTTATTTAACATTTACATTAATTATTTTTGTTTTTCTGTTTCAAAATCAAAAAGGAATATTTTAGTCTTTTTAACTTATAATTATGATAATTAAATGACTTTTTAATTTATGTGTCGAAATTATAAATAACTATTATTTTGAAACGGATGGAGTATTTCATACGTTAACTCAATTTATAATGATCATAATTATATTCATTTAGTTTTAATATTAATTTATTACAATAAAAGCTAATTATTAGTAAATGTTAATATTATTAATTAATTTATTATTGTCATATGAACCAATAAAAAACATACAAATGGCGAATTTATGTCACATATCAAATTTTAAAACATTTTAAATCTGCTTTATATATATATATATATATATATATATAAAATTTTACTAAATTTAAGTGATTTTTTGTCAATTAAATTTAATGCGTCATTTGTTATGATGAATTTTAAATTTATAATTTATTTAAATCTATGGAATAGGAAATCTTGAAATATGAAATTATAAAATTTTAATACATGTTGTATTTATTTACAATAATATAACCTTATGATTTATGATTGAAATCTATAAGACTCAGATTTAGATGAATTATAATTACAATTCGCTTGATTTTATAATTAAATCTTAAATCTACCTCGACACCTATTAAAAACAAATATAATTTTAATTTTAAAATAAAGTTAGTTTTGAAATATTAAAATATTAATATGCATAATTTTAAAATATAAATTTTTTAGTAAAATCTATCATTTGCTCAAATCTACAGATTTAGCCAAAATCTACACCATCTGGGCTTTCTAAACCCTGAAAAATGAAGATTTTAGAGCATGATAAATTTTTAAAAACCCATGGTATGTAGCTTAATTTTTCAAACTAAATAAAAGATTAAAGTTACAATTCAAAAATTTTGCAAAAGAATTCATCTTGCCAAACGACCCGTAAGTGAATTTATCGATAGCAGTTCACAAAGCAATGCCTAATGAACCTTAATAGTCATCTGCTTATAAAGGAAATTCTTGAAAGAAAAAAAACTAGTTACAACAACTTCCATGTCCATTCAGCAAGCAACTGGAAATGATTATCAACTGTTAAGAAACGTTGTTACTGATAGGTATGAAGTATTTACATAGGGAAAGAATTAACAAGGACAAAGAAGATAAGTTAAAACATGTTTTAAGTTAAAAACATGTTTTCTGATTGTCCTCCATTTTAGACTAGGAGCTATTTCTGATACTCTGATTCATTTTAGACTAGGAGCTATTTGTGATATTCTTTCATCTTCCAAAAGTTCATATGGATCAATATACTGCGGCTGTGAGACTGGTGTCCTGCTCGCATCGTGGACAAAACTCGGTCCGAAATACTGTCCAAAGAAAGATGTAACAGATCAGTAATTACCTTCCATGGAGCTCAGGGAAAACAAGATAATTTAGCAAATGTACAAGGAAACATAACAAAGTGGAACACATTAAACTAGTGATAGAAGGGATGCTTGAGTTAATATTTGGCGATTGTACACTGGCTTTTTCTGCAAGGATCAATATCCATCCAGCACATTTTATCCAAGCCATGATTATGATAATGAAGACGCCTAATAATGGATCTTCTTAGACATGCAACCCAATTTCTGAACTATGCTATTAGGAAAGCCTCAAGATCGTTAAGAAGTTGGTTTTATGCCTGCAGTCAACTAGTCTGCCAAATCCATCTCAGCAAACATGATCATTTGAGCTTTGAAATTATAATTTTCTCTAGCCTATGATTCTACACGCTGTTTTGTGCTTTTAGATTCCTTTCTTTATTCTTTGATTGCCATATTTCAGGTTTAACTATTCCTTGCATTTAGCATGTGCCAATTCTCCAAGATCTGAAAAAGATATTAATATCCTTCATTCTTGTTTGTGAATATAGTCTGAGTAGATCTCATCTCATCTCATCTAATGGCCATTTTATTCCTATTCAGAACAATAGTAATTGAAGTACATATGGCTACAATCTCTATAGAAACAGACCATTATCCACTACAAACTTCCAAATTTCATATCCTTAGCCACCTCAAGAAAAAACCAATATTTGAAGAACAGGCTCAAGAACAACTGATTAAAAAGAGAGAGAGAAGACAAAATATTTTGACACTTGCCCATGGTATAATTATGTATGACAGGGTTAAAGAAAATATAGAACTTACAATGTAGAGACCAGAGAAGAATGCCACGGTTATGAGGATCAATGGCCAAAATCCCAAGAAGAAAGTTCCTCCAATTGTAAGCAAAAGTTTAGCACGAGGAATTAAACCCTGAAACAGAGATAGTTTGAGTACCTTTGCTGGATGTGAACATGCACAATGCCAAAAGAATAAAATTCTAACTCAAAACAATATACCCATATCTGATTCATTGTAAAGAAACAAATGAACAAGAAAATAATAGCATTTCAAAAGACACGAAATTTATTTTCATTCAATCAAAAATCAAATTACAATCAATATCGGACAATCAGCATAGTAATGTCCCACATACCACAGAAAGTTTAATAAAACAACATTCATCACAAGTATTAAACAAGAAAACAACGATAACTATCTCACTTTTTTCACAGAATGGATTTTAACAATTTTACACCAAAAACAATTTGGATAAAGGGCTTTTCCAGTTCCTTCTTCTAACTTTTAGAATCTAATGCCTCGATAAAATTAATAAGACAGTTGATTCATTATTGAACTTCCAGGTTATGGCTTCAAAAATTCCTTATCTAAAAGCAATAAATGGAAAACCAACAAGTAAGTGTTCAAGCAACTGTCGGAAAAGAGACTGTCGTTAACATTCCTCTTATTGTAGATTACGTAAAAGGGTTTCAAATTTGAACCACTACAGCTCAAATGTTGATTGTTTCCTTCCTGTTTATACTTTATTCCTGGAAAGCAGTATGGCAGAGAAGGCAGTAAGGAAGACTACTTCAAGAAATCATTATATTCCAATAAAATAAACAAGAAATCAATTTGCTTAAATTGGTGAAACAAAAATTTTATCTAGAAGTTGTCTGAACTGCTGTTTATGATATTTCTATGTTCAAATCGCTTCAATTTTGCAAGAAACAAATTTCAAATTTTAAGTATAGTTTCTAATTAATTATCTAAAAAATGAAATTAAAATCAGAAATCCCCATTTCAATTCCATTTCCATTTCCAAGCAATAAAGAGTTAAAAAAATATTAACCTCGAGGCCTTCACTGTTCAATGCCATGGATCGCTCTCTTTGATTAGAAATTTCTTTATCAAATTCAGTAGAAACAGCGTTTCTTTTAAAAAAACCACCTCTATCTTCTTCTTCTTCTCCAAACTTCATTTCATCTTCCACTCCATAGCTTCCTCTGTTTGTTTCTTCAAGCAATGAAGTTGGTGTCATTCCTCTTCTTTTCAATTCCTTCATAAACAAAGATTCGGGAGGTTCTTCTCCTAAAATCAAAAACCAAAAATTTCAAATCATAAAAAATTTAAAAAAAATTCTCAAAAATTTTAACTCTAAAAAAAATAGACTGACCATTGCTTTGATTATCTCCTTCTTGTACTGAACAATAAACCCTAAAGTTTGGTCTTTGAATATATTTTCTCAAGCTCACAACAGTATTAAAACTTTTCAACCCGAAAATCGTTTTCCGGGAATCCGATTTTCCGGGAAAATTCGGTTGTGAAATGGAAATTGGAGACAAAGTAGATTTCAATATGTGTAAAGAAGCCATTTTTTTTTTTGGGTTAGGTTCTGTTTGGCATTAGAAATTGAAATTATTGTAAAAGCTTAAGCCAAAAATAAAAAATAAAAAAATAAAATTTAAAGCTCTGTTTTTGTTTTTTTTAGATTACAGAGGAAGAGGAGCGGTGAAGAAAGGTGGGATAGGAGCTTATGGTTTTTTGTTTTTGGTGTCACTCAGTGGGCGTATTTTAGTGAGAGTGTATAATGAGAATCTAATGTGCGCGGGAAATGATGCATGTATCTGGTTGCTTTTGTGGTTTAGAAATTGAGTGACGTTGTCACTGCCAGAATTGCCCACACATTTTCATTCCCCACGATCACCAAAGATTGAAACAAAACTTACCAAATAATTCCAAATGTAACAAAAATATAAGATAAATTATTTTTCTTTTTTTTTTTTTTTTTTTTTTTAAATTTTAAATTTTGGCTTTAAAATTATTGAAAATGACTGTTTGTTTTATTATTATTATTATTATTTTGTTTCTATTTATACAAAATGTGATACTCACACGATTGATACGGAAAGAGAAAAAGAATATATGCTGTACGCTAAAAAAAATATAAAAATAAAAATTAAATCAAAGTGAAAAATAATAATGAAAAAACAGAAAATTAAGTATAGATTTAAAAAAATTTATGTCTTAAGATATATATATTTATATCATAAAAGAGAAATAATTTAGGTTTTCTTGTAGCCAAATGCATATTTAATACTCTCTTTATTTCATAATAATAATTATTTCAAAAAAATTATTTTAAATTAATTATTATTTTAAAAATTTTATGCAATATTTATTTTTTTTAAAATTTTACTCTCATCTCCAATTCTATTTTCTTTTTCACTTTTTATATAATATTTATTATTTTTATGATAAAATAAGAGTATTTTTGTTAATTTAAATAAAAATTGAAGTTATTTAATAACTTTCTTAATATATGTGTAATATTGTAAAACGACTATTATTATGAAATAGAGATAGTAGTTTTTATAGTTTTTACCATTTTTAGTTTTTATCAAGTTTTTACTATTTTTACGGTAATATTTATTTTTATTGTAAAGATAATTATTTAAATTTTGATGCATCAAAATAAATACTTAATTTTATGGATGAAATATGATACAATATTATGATATGAATCCAAAAATAAAATTAATATATAGATTTAGATATGAATTTGTCGTATTCATATCATATATTAACTCGATATTATTATATTGTGTTATATATTTGATAATTAGATTATGTTCATATTTAAATTTTTAACATCACCAATTAATTATATTATATGTGTCGACATTGATTTAAATTGAATTATACTTCTATCCTGCCTATAATAACATTATTCAGGATCTAACCTTATATACTAAGGATAATATAAATGTTAAATGATTAAATCATATAATATAATGTCTCTTACAATGTTTATGATCTTCTTATATGCTAAAAAACTATGATGAATAAAATTAGTTATTTTTATTTTTTAAAGTAATTATAATATGAAATTCTGACCATTTATTTTCAAATTAATGAATAAAATTGAATAAATATAATACATCTTATAAGTCTTGCATACTATAAATATAAAATAAATACTTTTTTAAATAGTATGAATTAAACAAGTAGAAAGTAGGCTGTGTTTGATAACACACTATTAATAACTTAAAATTAAAATTTTCAATAATTAATTATTTTAAGTTTATTTAATAATTACTTATTAAAATTTTAAATTAAATTAAAAATCATTTAAAATAATAAATTAAAATTTATATTGAATTGAATAAGTAATTAAATTTTTAAATATTTTTACCATTTATAAATGAAAAAAATAATATAAAGGAAGAGGAAGAATGTTTTTTTTATATTATTGAAAAGAGAAATACAACTATTTTTATACACCGATGACATTAATTTAATTCCTATTATAATGCCTATAATTCTGTTTTTGACTTCTACAAGAACGGCAACAAATCAATACAATAATATACAATATTGACTTTCTTATTTTATTTGATTGTCTTCAACACTCCCCCTCAAGTTGGAGTGTATGTTAATAACACCCAACTTGCTAAGTAGCTCCTTAAACTGTAACGAACTCAGTGCTTTAGTGAACAAGTCTGCAATTTGATGGTTGGTCCTCACATGTGCTGTTTTGATCAAGCCTTCTTGAATCTTTTCACGGACTAAGTGACAGTCGATTTCGATGTGCTTTGTTCGTTCATGGAAAACTGGATTTGAGGCTATATGCAAGGCAGCTTGGTTATCACAAAATAACATTACTGGTTGGGAATGGTTAACTCCCAAATCCTTTAAGACATTTCTTAACAAAGTAATCTCACAACATGTGGAAGCCATAGAACGGTATTCTGCCTCTGCAGTTGATCGAGCAACTGTAGTTTGCTTCTTAGTTTTCCATGAAATTGGTGATTGCCCAAGGAATATGCAATATCCTGTTATAGATCTTCTTGTGTCTTTACAACGTGCCCGATCTGCATCGCAAAAAGCCTTTAACTGAAGTGTGCTTGTGGAAGATAGAAGAATACCCTGTCCTGGACTTTGCTTGATGTATCTAAGGACCTTATGTGCTGCTTCAAGATGTGGTACACGTGGTTTATCCATAAACTGACTCAAGACATGAACAGCATATACCAAATCTGGTATAGTGATTATCAAATAGATCAATCTTCCTACAAGACGTCTGTAAGAAGAAGGATCTTTTAGAAGCTCTCCATCAGATTGTGTCAAAGTCAAGTTTTGTTCCATTGGAAATTTTACTGGTTTTGCCCCCAAGAATCCAACATCTTCTAATATTTCCAATGCATACTTTCTTTGAGATAGAGAGATACCTTGCGAAGATCTTGCCACTTCTATGCCCAAGAAGTATTTGAGTTGCCCAAGGTCTTTGAGCTTAAACTGCTTGGATAATAATTGCTTTATTTTTTCAATCTGTTCTATATTGTCACCTGCCAAAATTACATCATCAACATAGATGAGGATTGCTGTAAAAGTACCTTTATGGGTTCGGACAAATAGTGAGTAATCTGTATTTGATTGTTGAAACCCAGCATTCTTAAGAGCTGAAGAAAATTTCAAAAACCATTGTCTGGAAGCTTGTTTTAAGCCATATAATGACTTATTAAGTTTGCACACTCGAGTCTCCCCCTTTTGTCCGAATCCAGGAGGTAATGACATGTAGACATCCTGGATTCAGACAAAAGGGGGAGACTCGAGTGTGCAAACTTAATAAGTCATTATATGGCTTAAAACAAGCTTCCAGACAATGGTTTTTGAAATTTTCTTCAGCTCTTAAGAATGCTGGGTTTCAACAATCAAATATAGATTACTCACTATTTGTCCGAACCCATAAAGGTACTTTTACAGCAATCCTCATCTATGTTGATGATGCAAGAAGGCATTGTTAACATCAAGTTGGTGGCGATGCCATCCTTGGATTGCAGCAACACTAAGAAGAGTACGTACAGTTACTAATTTGGCAACTGGGGCAAAAGTCTCCCTGTAATCAAGGCCTTCAATTTGATTATATCCTTTGGCAACCAATCGAGCCTTGTAACGTTCTATGGTTCCATCAGATTTGAGCTTCACTTTGTACACCCATTTACAACCAATGGGTTTCTTACCATGTGGGAGATGTGTAAGTGACCATGTGTTGTTGGCTTGCAAAGCTTGAATCTCATTATGCATGGCCTCTCGCCATAAAGGATCCTTCATAGCCTGTATAAAACTATTTGGTTCTTTTGCAATAATTAAGGATGTAGTGAAGGCTTTATGAGAAGGGGATAATCAATCATAAGAAAGCACATAGGAGAGATGATATGGCATACCTGAAGTGGTGACCATGCTCAAGGCAGATGATGCGCTAGGCCGAGACGGGAGGGGTGCTTCCACATGAAAGTTTTGAAGGAAAGTTGGTCTTTTGGTTGGTCTTGTGGAATGACGAGGTACATGTATTGGTGTCTTATTTGGTGAAGGCATAAAAGGATGGGTAACACTATCAGATTCATCATTTTCTAATGGGATAGGTTGGTCAGTGGGATTGGAGAATAAGATGGGCTCATCATCAAATGGGATGTCTTTAGAGATGGGTATGATGGGATTCTCTATGGCTGTGGCAGTGTTTTGGAAGGGAAATTCCTTTTCGAAAAAGATAACATCACGAGACACAAAAACTTTATGAAGCTCAAGATCATAAACCTGATATCCTTTCTTTCCATAAGGATAACCAAGAAAAATACAACGGGCTCCACGTTTATCAAATTTTGAAGGCCTTTGAGCATGAGTAGAGGCAAAACACAGACATCCAAAGACTCGTAAATGGGAGTAATTGGGTGGTGAACTAAAGAGCATTTCATAAGGTGTTTTTCCTTTCAAAACTGGTGTAGGTGTGCGGTTTATGAGATATGCAGCGGTTAAAATAGCATCCCCCCAAAAACTTTTAGGGAGATGGGCTTGAAATAGCAAGGCTCGTGCCATATTTAACAAGTGTCTATGTTTACGTTCAGCCACTCCGTTTTGTTGTGGAGTGTCAACACAACTAGTTTGGTGAACAATCCTTTTGGACAAATAATAATCTCTAAGTGTAAACTCAGGGCTATTGTCACTACGCACAACCTTAACTTTGGTGGAGAATTGAGTTTCAACCATATTGATGAAATTAATCAAGTGAGTTTGAGTTTCAGATTTGTGGCTCATTAAATATACCCAGGTACATCTAGTATAATCATCAACTATGGTAAGAAAGTATCGAGCCCCAGAAATAGATGCAATATGATAACCACCCCAAATATCAACATGTAATTTTTCAAATGGTGTTTGACTATAAATTTTACTTAATGAAAAGGGTAATCTGGTTTGTTTTGCCAAAGGACATATCAAACAGTTTGAACCATCACACTTGCTTTTATTAAGAAAAGGAAATAAAACTGTCACTTTATTTGAAGGGTGTCCGAGGCGTTGATGCCAAGGAATGGATGAAAGTGCTAAATTGCAGGAGGCTTTTGTGGTTCATCAAGGTAGTAGAGTCCCTCTCGTTCAGTTCCCGTCCCAATCATCTTCCCTGAACGTAGGTCCTGTATTACACAAAAGTGGGTAAGGAACATGACAATGCAAAAGGAATGATGGGTAAGTTTGCTTATGAATATAAGGTTTAATTGAAAATCTGGTACACATAAAACATTATCAAGAACTAAATGGGATGAAAATACCACTTGGCCAATATGTGTAACATTAGCAAGGGATCCATTAGGAAGCTCTACTGTTTTATTTTTGACAGCCAAGAAATTTGTGAGCAAGTCAGGGCTACAAACAATATGATCTGTTGCTCCACTATCAAGGATCCATGTGGTTTTCTTACCTTGATTAGAAAAGCAAAGGACTTTACCTGAGAGGTCATCACGAGTTGAAGTATTACTAACTTGATTTGCCATGGAAGACTTATTATTGCCAAGCATTTGCAAAATTTGTTGACATTGCTCTTGAGTGAAAGGAAAGGAATTCAGCATATCTTTCCCAATTTGATTATTGCAATTTGCTGTTGAGGATTGAGATGTTTGTTCTGGTTTCGCCCTTTTAAACTTGCGACAAATATCAATTGTGTGTCCCTTCCATCCACAAAAAGTGCACTTTAAATGTGCACGACAATTATCTGTACTATGGCCTTCTTTTCCGCATTTTCCACATTTATAACTGGAGCCTTTCTTGTTTGTTTCTTTGACTGCAAATGCTACTGCATTTGGTTGACTTGTGTTCATTCCTGCAGATACATCTCGCTGTTTTTCATGTCCAAGCACAAGAGAATAAGCTTTACTCACCTTTGGAAAAGGATCCATTGTTAAAATTTGTCCACGTATTGCTGCAAAGGATTCTGTTAATCCCATGAGAAACTTGATAGTCTTTTGTGTTTCTCGATATGATATCTCTTCCTTCATAGTACCACAATGACAGGTTGACATAGGAAAAAGAGTATCTCTTTCGTCCCATAATCCTTTGAGCTTTGTGAAATAGGACCTAACAGACATGGTTCCTTGAACACAATTATGTATTTCATTTTCAATATGAAATAATTGGACGCTGTTTACTTGAGAAAAGCGTTCCCTCAGCTCTTCCCAAACGGCTTGGGCTCCATTGCAATAAAATACGCTGGCTGCAATTTCTGTGGATATTGAACTCAACAACCAGGTTTTAACAAGGTTATCACATCGTATCCACTGCTGCAATTCTTCGCCTGCATCATTGCTTGGTCGGTTTAACGATCCATCAATAAGGCCATATTTGTTTTTGACCTTTAATGCCATAGTCATGGAGTGATTCCATGTGCTATAATTTGTTTCATTGAGAAGCTGTGATACAAGAACTAAACCAGGTTGGTCTGAATGATGAAGGTACAACGGGTGATTTGGGTTTTCAATGATAGATTTAGATGCCATGCTTGACTGAGTTGGCTTCTTTGAATTATCATCATCTCCCATAGTATTGGAGTGGGCAAAGTTTTCAGATCACCAAGAACCGAAGCTTTGATACCATGAAAAAAATAATATAAAGGAAGAGGAAGAATGTTTTTTTTATATTATTGAAAAGAGAAATACAACTATTTTTATACACTGATGACATTAATTTAATTCCTATTCTAATGCCTATAATTCTGTTTTTGACTTCTACAAGAACGGCAACAAATCAATACAATAATATACAATATTGATTTTCTTATTTTATTTGATTGTCTTCAACAATAAATTATATTACCTATTTATTCAGCATTTAAAATTTTAATATTTAATTTTTAATTTCACCAAACACCTAATTTTTAAAAAAAAAAAAAGTGACTGGTGAATTATTCAAAAAAAGGACTTAAAAATTAGCTATAATAATAATAATGTTATAAATAAAATGAAAAAGAACATGAACAAAGAATATAGAAAAGAGAATAGTTTTTCTAGTTGTTCCATTCAATAGTATTAAGCCATTTATATAGAGTACAGAAGAGAAAGAAATAGGAAGCTTTTCCAATCAGGAAAATATAAGAAATAGGAAGTTTTTCCAATAAGGAAAATACAATCAATACTAATATGAAAACTAGAATATTCATGTATATGGAAAGACATCAATCAAATCTTATAATATATCATAACACTCCCCCTTGATGTCTTTTACAAAGAATATGCCTCGTTAAAATCTTACTAAGGAAAAACCCTGTGGGAAAAAAATCTTAGTAAAGGAAAAAGAGTACATTATTCTTGTAGGGATTTGCGCCATAACACTGCCTCGTTAAAAACCTTACTAGAAAAACCCAATGGGACAAAACCTAGGCTAAGGAAAAAACAGTACAGTGCATTAAAATCTCCCCCTCATGAAAATATGATCTCTATCAAATATCTCTTAGCTGACGCATGCTAATTTTGTTGACTAACTTTTCAAATGTGATTGTAAGGAGTGCCTTTGTAAACAAATTTGCCAAGCTGTCAAATCGTATACTTAATGATGTTTAAGTAATATCCACATATAATAATTTATTTATAGTACTCCCTTAGGATATTACTTGCGCTATGAATATAACTCGTTAAAAACCTTATTAGAAAACTCAATGGGAAAAATCATATCTAAGAAAAAGAGTATATTTCATACGCTATTTTTTCATTGCACAGATTGCCTCATTAAAACTTTTGTCCAATAAAACCCTGTGGGATAAAAACTTGACTAAGGAAAAAGAGTACAATCATATACTAATTCGCTCCCCCTGATGATAACAGATTTTAACACGGCGTATACTAATTGATGAAACGATGCCGTTTAAATACCACATTAGGTAAAAACTTAATACATAAGTCTGTTAAATTGTCACTCAAGCGAATTTGGTGGATATCTCTTCTGGAGCTTATATATATACAAGAATTTGGGTGATCGTTACCCTTAATATAACCACCTTTAATTTGTGCAATTCAAATTGCATTATTCTCAAAATACAATGGGAGTATCTTTTAGTGAGGTATTTCAGGACCATAAAAATCTTTATAAAATTGCAGTACCACTATAAGTGAATATATAGCCAGTCTAAAATCTACCATCATAAAAACTAAGCAAATAACCAATATTTGCATATAAACCAATTTCAAATATGAATTATAATATTAATAGTATATTGAAGATAACTTTTTACACCACTCTAATATCTCTTTGTAGGTGCAAAGCTATACCTAGCTAGGAATTTTTTTTTTTTAATTTTTTATGAACAATTAGCACTGCAGGTACTTTTCCTTTAAAATTTTCATTTCAAACTCACTTTTCAAACAGGTACATATTTATTTGAGTTCATTAGGAGTCACATTGATATTTAAATCAACTTATACTGCAATAATAATATATACCTTTCTATGGTTTTTTATGAATAGAAATGGACATAGTATATTATTCACATATCTTTCTTTCAATAAGAATTTACTCAAAATAATCATACCACATGTCCATATTGCTTTAATCCATACATAGATTTTTGCAATTTGATGAAATATATGTCATATGTTTAATGTGTATTCATTTATAATATACTTAGTCCTTCTGGGACTCTTATTACTTTCATAAGGCTTACAATAAGTCTTTCATTAACTGTCATATTAATTAAGTATCGGAACATGATCATTTCCATAATAAGAGAATTATTTTTCTCATAATCAATGATAGAACGAGTTTAGCTCTACTTTAATTGCCTCATTCCATGATGATCAATCATGTTTATGCTAATATTCAGTTATATTTATAGATTATGGATCCATATTTTCTCTTGTCACAGCAAAAGCTACTGTTGAGGCAAATTCATCGTCGATGATAATTAAATTTCTATCAACTCTTTCTTATATCACAAAATAATTGAGATCTCATAGTTTTCATTTATATGATTATCAACTCCAGAAGCCACATCTGAAGGATCTAATTGTTCCGTTGTCTCAGTCTGTGTCTCATAATTGGCTATAACTTTTTGACTGAGATCTTCCTCTTCAGGAGATTTCTCTTCAGGAGATTTTATGAGTGGCGCTGCTTTTCTTTTCCGCGGATTTTTGTCTTTAGTTCCAATTTTCTATCCACGCTTCTGGCGTGTAGTGAAATTGATTGATTTTCTATTTGCAATTGGAATCACAACCCTTGCTAGGGTATTAGCAGCTGTAATATGAGACTTTGTCACTCTTTTAGCATCTATAAATGCATTTGGCAGTTAAGTTGCAATTTGTTGCAACTGTATTATTTTGTGAACTTCTGGTTCACTCTAACTTGTACATGGACCAAAATTATTTAAAAGGTTTTTCTTCTAATAAATTTCTTGACATTTTTTAGCACTGCAGGTACTTTTCCTCCCCCTAATGTCGAAAAATATGCCTCATCAAAATTCATAGTCTCTTTTGTGGACCCATTATCACACATTGAGATAGATTTAATATATTCATGGCACAAAAAAAAATTTATAACTCATGTCCTTATATAAGTTTCAAGGGAGAGTATATATGATGTACATAATGGCATTCATGCCAAACTTTCAAGGTTTAATTATTGAACTATAAATTCAATGCTTGAACTGCAGGTTCAACGCAATATATTGTGCATGTATACTAGGGATAAAATAGTAATTAAATAACTCATTATAATACACAACTTATAAAATCCTTGCAAATTACTCCTTCAAGGAGTTTACATAAAATTATCAATATTGAATTGAGTTGTGTCCTCTATATGGGCGATTCCTCTTTCAGAATCTCATGATTTACCAAATGATTTATAGTATTCACTTCAGGGAATACAGTTGTACTAGTGGGCATTATTTGATGATTTCTCGTTAGCAATTATTCTTTCAGAATTCTCATTATCTACCAAATGATTTATAGTATTCACTTCAGGGAATACAGTTGTACTAGTGGGCATTGTTTGATGGTTTTTTATTAACAGTTATTCTTTGCAACTACTAAAAAATAATATTTGTAAATTTTCACTTTTTATACTGCTACTACAGGAGCACGTAACTTTATTACCGTACAATTTCAACTGTGAAGTAATTTTAAACATGGTTGAATTATATTCTCAAATAGACTTCAAGTCTTGTAGGTGTAAATTTAACCAATCATATTGAGTTTATAGTAGTACTATATATTTCAAGTGATTATATCTATTTTTAAAACTCTTTTAGAAAATATAAAAATCATTAATAGTAAGATATTCAACCTTTAAATCCTCACTTAAATGAGGTTTGAGTAGATAATAACTTTTGCTTTTGCTAGCATCTAAATGCATTTCATTATTAACAACTCACGTTAAAAATTATTTCCATTGAATTCAAGAGCATATAAAAATTATCAACCAAACTTTAATTCACTATACTTTACTTTATTTAAATAACTTAATTTGCATATATTTAAAATATATCTAAATAGACCAATCAGAAAATAAATTAATATTAATTTTAACAAACATTAAATTCATAATTTATCATACCAAGAAAAGGTAAGCACTAATTATGCTTTTTTATACCAACATAAATCCAGCAATGTATGCAATCTGAAAATAAATTCATCAATTCACAAATTAACAAAACCATGTTACTTATATAATTTATATTAATCTCATCTCACATTTAAATCTCTAATTGTTTTCACATCTAATACACATTAATATAAGTAAATTCAAAACATATATAACACACACAACTTTCTTGTAGGCTATTCAACTAACAAATATGTATATATATGTATGAGACATGTATTGTCCATAAAATAAATTTTGAGTTGAGATGTTAAGACCGAAGGATATGTAATAATATATACACTAGTAGGATCAATCTCAATTTAATGAATCAAGTAAACCTATTAATATGAACGCAAGATCACCATTTTCCCATAAAGCAAGTTAATCAATCAATAAATAAATAATTTAAGGTCGGATTTTATGCCAAAAAAAAATTTATAAGCCATGACTTTAAAACTATGCATAAAATGTGTTGTTATAATTTATAACCAACTAAAAGTTGCAATTTGGTTGGTAAATCAAATAGGCCATACCCATCATTCTAATACATATAAACAATAATGAAGCATTCAAAACAGAAAAATCAAAGCAAAAAGGTTTACCTTAATATTATGGCCATACGCAGATATTTTATTGATATCCAATTTATTCAATACATGTATCTTAAATTAAATTTATTAGTTATTCAGGGACATAAAATATCAATTTTTCAAGGATGTCTATTTTATTTATTTGGTTACTCGAAAGAGTGATACTAGTATAAATAATTCTTACTCATGATGTCGAGACCCATCAATTAACATGTCTAATATAAAATCATAATAAAATCAGTCTTTTAAAGACTTGTAGACAATGCATTTAGTTCTTCATGAACATTTAATGATTCTTTAATGAATTTATTTACTTTAATTAGTTTTTCAGGAACTATATAGAATATTAATTCTTCAGGAACTGTAGAGAATATCAGTTTTTCAAAAATTGTAGATAATACCAATTTTTCAAGAACTATAGGGAATATCAGTTTTTCAGAAACTGTAATTATTATTAGTTCTTCAGGAACTCATAGCTTAGTTATTTATTTAATTAGTTCTTCAGGAATTATAAATAATACTAGTTCTTCAGGAACTAGAATTTAAAATATAATACTAATTCTCTAGAAACTCATAGCTTAGTTATTTATTTAATTAGTTATTTAGTAACTATAAATAATACTAGTTCTTCAGGAACTAGTATTTAAAATATAATGCTAGTTCTTCAGGAACTAGAATTTAATTAATTAATCATTAAATAGTATATCAAATCTTTATAAATTTAAAAAAAAAACGATTTGAAATAAATGATTGTAAGAGAGAAGAAAAAAAATGATTTTTTCAAATTAATTAGCCCAATATGTTCAAACGATTTCTTAAAAAAAAAACGATTTAGTTTTTTTTTTTCTTAAAAAAAATATTTGATACATAAATATTAATAATAATAGTAATTAATTAGATAAAAATTGTTTACCATAAATCTTGAATTTTATTTCTTTAAATTTTTTGCCTTAGCTGGGTTGTAGCAAACCACAAGCTATCCAAAATTATGAACAATATTGTAGAACGATTCGTGCTGATAACTTGTTATAAATAAAATGGAAAAGAACATGAACAAAGAATATAGAGAAGAGAATAGTTTTTCTAGTTGTTCCATTCAATAGTATTAAGTCATTTATATAGAGCATAGAAGAGAAAGAAATAAGAAGTTTTTCCAATCAGGAAAATATAAGAAATAGGAAGTTTTTTCAATAAGAAAAATACAATCAATACTAATATGGAAACTAGAATATTCATGTATATGGAAAGACATCAATCAAATCTTATAATATATCATAACAAATAATAATTTTATTATTATTATTGGATTTCCCTGGGCTGCGAAAGAAAGCAGGCCGCAAGACTTTTTAATGCACGTGTTTATTAACGTTGTGATTTTCTTTCAAGTTGCTTTCTAACATTATTATTCAATCCAGTCTGGACGGCAGCCCAATTTAATTATAAGTCAAATTGGTAATTAAATCGATGAATCAAGATAATTAATTAAGTTCATAATTCACAATTTTATATAATAAAATAATAAACCATTTTGTGTACAAATAAATTTAGAGCAAGAATAAACACACACATATATATATATTATTCTAGGTAATTCTTAAAATTAAAATGTCAGTAATTCTTACTTACATATAATATTCATTAACCCCAACAATCCCCAGTAGTAACAACTTTATGTAAAACCAATAAATAAAGCCTATAATTCGCATGTCCCCAACTATTTTCTTCCACATTCGAGAAAGATCACAATTCTCCATCTTCAAGAAGCATCAAGAACCCACCATTTAACAGGATAAACATCTCCTCCCATTTACGCTTCAAATCACAGAAGCTAATCCATAACCCATTTCATAATTCCGAAAATGTACCCCCATCAGCAAAGTGGCAGATTGGTTGTCTAAAAATTGTAGTCTTTATTACCATTTTAGTTGGACTTGTAGTATGCCTATCTGCAAATTCTTGTAAACTTTGATATGGTTCGTCCTCATCATCAATCATCTTCAATCATTTTTTATGAAAAAAAAAAAAAAGTACTCCCATTGATGTAAACTCGTAAGCGACTGAGGGTAGGGATAATCATCCAGGTCTTATTATGAAAAGAAAAAAAAAACCATAACAGAACCAAATTAATAAAAAAAATGGCTTTTATTCTATATATTTTCGTTACGGTCAACTGAATTAATAAAAATCACTAGATTGTATAATTTTTTGTGAATCAATATTTTATCTGATCTAATAACAAATCTAATATGATTTAGTACCTTACTCATCAGGTTGATATGCCTAGCTGCATTTAATAAGACTGCTTTCTTAATTTAATCTCTCTTTGTATATCTCTCTAATTCATTTAAAATATAAACATGAATTTTTTTTTTTCCAAATAAATATAAACATTAATTAATCATATAATTATACATATGTATATTCAGAATGAAATTTTAATAGTTAAATAGTAATGTGATAGGTAATTAATTAACTTTTTCTTGCTTTAGAAGCAAGAAAATGTATTTGGCACTTATAACTAAAGTTAAATAAACTAATGTTGTTCATAAAAAAAATAATGTTTTACAAGAAGCATCATATATATATATATATATATATATATATATAAAGTTTTAGATATATTTTTTTATAATTATTAAATTAAGACTTCAATGAACACTAAATCTAAATCATCAAAACCGGCTCCATTTGATCGGTTCTAAAACCGTAACCGATTCAGTCTGTGAATTTTAGGTAAAAATCAAATGCAAATTACCAACCTCTTGGTCTACACATTATATTTTAATCATTCTTTACATAATTTAATTTTATAACTATGAAAATAAAAAATTAATGGTGTTATTAACCTAGTAAATATATATTAATTAATTTAATTAATTCCTATTTAATCTTAGTTCTATTTCGATTGAATTTCTTGATATGTGATCCTTTAAATTATTCTCACTCATTTTAAGATTACGCGGAGTTTGAAAATCATGTTTGAAATTTGAAAAATTATTATTAAATATTAAATAATATAAAATTCTATAAGATTTAAAAATTAAATTAATAAAGTTTCATTCTTTGTTAGAGTTTGAGCTTAAATTAATTTTAATTAAATTAAACTAAAAATATATTTTGAGTTAAGACTAAATAGTTTATGAATAATTCAGCTTGTCTGCTGCTCTAAATCATGTAATGCAACTTTAATAAATTAGTTAAAAAAAAAAAAAAAAAGACTTCAACCATTGCCAGAGAGGAAGATAAAAAGAGTAGCATGTTACACGCTTTTAATTTGATGGGGGTCCAGAACGAAGGCTTTCTGTCTTAATTGTTGTCTTACTAATGCACGCAAGTGAACCAATAAAATCCAATAATTGAGCATTTAATAATAACTAGTTATTTACACACTTGTTATTATTATGGATTTGTAATTATACATTTACCGAATATTTTAAGTATTTCATAAAATAAAAATTTAATAAATTTTATGAATATTAAAATTAAGTCAATAAAAAAGAATTTCATACTTCAATTTGCTGATAATTATTACTTACATTAAATAAATAAAATAAATTACAAATAGTGAAATAATCATAATAATAATTTTATAATTCAAATTTATATAAAATCTATTTGCATGTAAAATTTAAAATAATATTTTTTTTTTCACATGCATTGCGCGTGATTTATTTTTTTATTAACCCTCGAATTAATGATGTAAAATGCTTTTTTATAATTTATTTTCTAAACAACTATTGAATTCAATTTTTATTTTATATATATATATATATAAAAGAGATCGAATAGTTTTATTTTTAGTATTAAAAAAGATTATTTTTAAAATATCTTAGAAATGTGATTGGGATTCACGTGTACGCAAGCATGAATAGATTATTGCTAAGATCCTGATGGACCACGTTAATATATAAATTCTAAATTAGACTTGCAAGCTTCATCCACAAGTATGCTTCCAAAAACTATAGCCCAACTAAATTGATAGCTGTTAAGTTAGTTGCGACCCGGCAATAGTGTCGACAATGTTTATTGCAAGTTCCTTCCAATTTGCATATTTTCTGAATAATATAGACATAACCATCCACTGACTTCTTATGGTTTGCCCATGTTTTTGGTCACCAACCCTTGTCCTAAAATCATAGTTTATAACAAGTATTTAAGTTTGTTTGACTGAGGTTAGAATAAAATGTTGAATGCAATTTAATTTATGCAACAATGCTTTTAAGTGTGGTGAGATACAATAGTTATAGTGTATTTTAATATTAATTTTCATTAATACTTGTTTTGCTGTTGTTTTTGAAATATATATAAAATTTGATTATAACTTATCATGTTTTTTGTCTACTTATCATAAAATAGTCATTTCTTCTGGTATTTTTATTGGTAGATTGGGTAAAGTTAGTCAAAATTAGTTATGGTCAACGACTTATGGATTAATGAGAGCGTATTTTTTGTAGAAATAAATTATTTATTTTTATACTAAAGTATTATTTTTTAATGTTGACTTTTTTTTTATTATAAGAATTATTTTATTTAATACTCTCTCTGTTTCATTTTATTTGGAACATATTTTTTTTTCATAAAGTTTAAGAGTATATTAAATAGTATATTATTTTTCTTTTTATACTTTTTATTAAATACAATTTTTATCTTTTCCAATAAATTTTGTGAGGGAAAAGTTGAATTATATCTAAGGACAAAATATATATAAAGGGTAAGAAAGTGTTAAAAATAGAAATGAAACATATTTTTTAAAATATCTCAAAAAAGAAAATATCCGAAATAAATATTAAATTTTTAATATATATTTAGGAGTATTAACATTAAAAATTGACTATTAAAGTTGAGGAGTCCATTTCTATATTAATCATTTAATATATTTGTAATTAATGAATATGAGATTATATTCTTAATAGCCTCTTCAAGTGGCAACTAGGCAAAAATAATTTTTTATTAAACTCAGTTGATATTTACAATTTATGATATAAATTGAGTTATTTAAAAGGAACTCTTCAAGTACAAGATAAGAAACTCTTCAACGGGCAAGATATTGAAATTTCAGTCTAAATTATGATAGAACATAACGTAGTACAAGAATCGATTAAACTTTGATACCATATTAAATTTTTAATATAAATTTGGGAGAATCAATCTTAAAAGCTAACTATTAAGGTTGGAGATTCCATTTCTACATTAATCACTTAATATGTTTGCAATTAATCAATTTGAAATTATATTCTTAATAATAAAATGAGATAGAGAGAATAGAATAAAAATACAGAGATTAAATAATGACTTTTTCAAATTGTAGAAATAAAATCATAAATATTATTTTACCCTTATATTCTCAAAAATTTTATAACTTAACATTTAAAAGATTATCTTCATATTATAAATATTTCATTTTTTGTATTTTTATACTTACATTATGTAATTCTAATTTCAGATCATTTGAACACGACCTTGAATTTTTTAGAGGTGCGATAGCTGCTTGTGATATTTAGCTTTTTCATTCATGCAATTTTTAGAATGAGATTTATTTTTTGTTTGGATAGTAAAGAATTCCTATTGCAAAATATTTTTATCTTTGAATGGATTTTCAAACGATATTTATTTTTAAATATAGTTCTTAATAAGTTAACAAGTTAACCTCCCATAAAAAAAATAGTAAGTTAATAGGCATTTAGAGTGTGTTTGGTAAACCGTAATAAAATGTAATATAATGTAATTAAATGTATTTTTAATGTAAATTTATACTATAAATATATTTGATTACATTATATGTCATTACTGTATATGCTTTGATATCAGTTGAAAGTTGAAAGTACTGTATAAACACTTTTCATATGTTACAACAGAAGTGCACCACATCACCTTCAAGAAACAGTTTCAGAAACTTCTTTTCTTTTCCTTTAGCATCTACTGTAATAGATAATTACGCGTATACTACAATGAGTCCACGAGCATGTTAATCCTGGTTACATATATAAGCTTCTTTCTAGGTCGTCCTATGAAATGAAAGTTTCCTCTGTTTCTGCTTTTTAATTGTTACCTTATACAAACAAGTGACCAGCATTCTGAAGAGGGAAGCTCCCTTAAACTACAGTCTTCACCTGGATTGATTGGAATGTTGTTGAACTTGTGTGTATTGGAGTTAAATCCGACACCACCATTACAGTGTCTTCTTTTTTTATAACTCCCTTTGTTCTCATAAGATCAAAGGTTTTTGGGATGTTGTTTTCCATGTCATCAGATAGATCAACAAGGATGGGGATAACTCCCCACCGCAAATTCAAAGCCATCCGAGCACTACTATCACTGGTGAATGCAAATATGGGAGGGTATGGGCGATTGCGGGACAGAAGTGATACCATTTCTCCATGTTTTGTATACACAAAGATCGCATCTACACCAAGGTTGTTAGCTGCAGAACAAGCACACCATTGTATATTTAAAAAAAATTATGACCTAAGGCTACATGCCAAGTCAAAATTCTATGTAAGAGCATAATATAAGCATAAGAGTATGATCGAGTAGGGAGAAAATCAACCCATGTTAACCATGGTCACACATTTGGTCATCAATTACTAATCCACTAGCCTCTTTTTAACCCAGGGCGCCTATATCTTACGGAGTAGGAATAGAAACTAGTTCATAGATCTATGAAAGGGCATTACAACACCATGCTAATCCGACTAGATGCATGCTTGAAGATGATGATTTCTAATCTAATCTTGATGCAGGTTAAAATGAAGATCTAGCTTAGTCAATCACTCCTTAAAGTGACATCATTAAATTATTAGATAGAGCCTGTAGAATTCATGCAGCATTTAGCTTATGCCAGGTGTTCTGGATAACTCTGTCCAGTTTAAGTGCACTTTCAAGAAGGGACTAAAGAAGAGAACAGTATCTATTAGTGACCATGACACCTTTGTTGATTTCCTACCTTAGCATTTAAATAATGACGTGAATTGATGTGAATGTAAAATTACCCATTTCAACAGCAGAATTGCATATTTCTTCTGCAATTAGATCATGCAGTGACTCTACTAGTTGGCATTCATGGAGATTACTTTTTCGGTTTTCCTCACGACTCCATAATTCCATCCTACTGCTGACCATCCGCAAGACAGAAAGAGCCTTCTGTCCACATGATCCAATAGCTGACTCACCAGACAACATCAATGCATCGGCATACTGTCGAACTGCTTCAGAAACATCTGCTACCTTATTCCAGATCAGAAGATAATCACTCAATATCTTCATTCTTTAGAAAAAAAAAGTAGCATGAGTGACAAAAAAAGACATCTTAATTACAAAAGAAATACCCCCAACCCCATTAAAAGATTGAGAATCTCTTGATTCAAGAACTCCAATAGAAAACCTCCAAACTCCCATGTCACCATGTGAGGGGAAAACCATTCGACTCCAAAGAAAGTTAAGGTGTAGTCACAAAAAGGTCTTGCTACCAAACATTAAATAAAGCGGCCCTTTTCTACTCTTTTATCCAAGTTGGCAGATTCAATATCATAAGAGTTTGTGATATCTCATTTGAGGTACCACTTTTTGTATTTGGCCAACTAATTAAGCTTTGCTCCATTGACTTTATAGTTTTCAGTAAAATAGCTTACAATTCATTTTATGTGAAATAAAACTTCTGTGATTTTACAATAGATGTTTCTCTCATTACTCTTGAAAATAATGCCTTCAAACCAAAATTAAAATTGCAATTGTAAGATATTTGTAGTATAGTACCTCAGCGTGTGTTGGGGTTGGATATTCAACCATTGACTGGAGAAGTTGAGAAGCTAAAATCACAGGCTTGTTTAATTGCCTGCAAATATGAGTTATTTCCTGTTGAACTGTTGGAATCTGTTCAAGAGGGATTTCCACTCCAAGGTCACCACGAGCCACCATAATTCCATCAGAAGCCTCTGCAATTTCTTCCAATTTCTGAAGAGCATCCAAACTCTCAATCTTTGCCAGTACTCTTATTGATCTGTAAATGACAATATACATCACGCCCATAATTCCAGCAAAATAAATAGTTGGAAATTCCTTCTCATTCAGCGTCAAAACTATTAAAGTCATCTATATATAAGTAAAATAAGAAACAGACTAGACAACATGAACAAATTTTATGGCAAGGAAAAATATGGCAGAATCACCTTGCCAGGCCTTAAGATCAACTATATACTTTGATCATTACAGGGGGTTTGCAAGCTCAATGCAAATAAGTGGTAGTGCAATGTGATGATGATAGATCACATCAACATTGTTAAGCAATGGAACATGGTGCATGAAACATCGAAACTGCATGCTTCCATAAAAAAATTTAAGTGGGAAAAAATTAAGCTGCTAGCTGTAAGTATTTCAGAGTAGATTTGTTTAGACAATAATGATTCCAGAATGTAGTAACAAAAGGAAGCTTCTTAAAAGAAATATATACAGTAATAACTCAGTGAATCTCACTTACTTTGCTGAATTTGTGGAAAGGTAGTTCTTTAGATGTTGGACAGAATCGGCATCATTTACAAATGACATGGCAATCAAATCAACACCTTCAGAAATTCCAAACTCGATATCAGCCCAATCCTATAGAAAGAAAATAGGTATTTTTTCAGTATGATAATTTTCCAGTACAATATTTCACGATAATTTTTCAGTACAATATTTCACACAATCAAGAAAATAATTGAATCTTTTCATTATGCTGTTAACAAACAATCTGCTTTATGTATTTTCTGAAGAGAATGAGAATCAACAACAAAAATTTCAATCATAATGGCCTAAGAAAAAATCTGCTACTTTCGTTACCTGTTGTACAGTTAATATTCAACATCTAAAGAAACAAAACTTACTCCTGGATAGGGAGAATTCAATTGGTTTGTACTTCTCTTGAAGAGAGGTTTGATGTAAGAAAGACATTGCAGAATATGAACTCACGAATTAAGCATAAAAGTAAACAAGCATCACCATAATTCCTTTGATGATAATTACGACAAAGAAACAAACACGGAAAGAGAAATATATGAAATCAACCTTTGATGATAAAGTAGGCAATCCATAATTCCTCTCTACAAGCATCCCTTCTCTCCAAAAGCTCAATTTGGCTCGAGGCAGGAAGAGACCAGGATTGGTGCACTCTCAGCGCAAGTCATTCCCAGTCTTCTCAATCACTTCAAAGCTTGCCATTCCACCATCAATGACCAGTTCATCACCAACTATGATACCTACCAATCATTCAACATGTTTTAACTTTTCTATTTTCATTTGCAGAGAAAAAAATCCATGACTCAGCAAGTAATTGCTCCATTACCTTCAGAAAATCCTTCATAACTTGCTTGAGCCGTGTATGGAAGAGAACCCTCAAACTTTTCCGCAGTGAACAACCAAATTGAACCTTCCTGATTACCAGGGAGAACAAAAATTCATCATATAAACTTAAGCATAATCATGCTTGTTAAGGAAATTTATT
The DNA here is from genome assembly GCA_947687605.1 of Reutealis trisperma. NCBI lineage: Eukaryota > Viridiplantae > Streptophyta > Magnoliopsida > Malpighiales > Euphorbiaceae > Reutealis > Reutealis trisperma. The sequence goes on along the minus strand of CANTUT010000077.1, from coordinate 760,493 downwards.
TACTGTGAGAGTACAATTTTTTTTCATTTGAACAAACAAAATCATCATAAACCGAATTAAGAAAAGCACATTCTGATATTTCCTTCAGTAAAGCAAGTCAAAATTTGCAATTTTCTTTATACAAAAATAATTATCATTACTGATCATAAAACAGTCTATAACCATTTTTCTTTCCTTTTCTTTTTCTTTTCCTCTTAGTTAAAGCAAAACCAAACATGTTCAGTTAGTGCATTCTCATCCTAAACATAACAATCGAATATTAAAAACTACTTTTTTTTAACAAAAAAAATATATATATTTTCATAATCTTCCCCAATAAAACCAAAACTTAATTGTAAGATTTCAACTTGCTAACCTCATTTTCACACAAACTACCAACTACTAATTATGAGGTTTTAATTAAAACAAATATATACCTCCGCTTTAAGAGAAGAAGGAGCTCCATGATCCACCACATGAATCTGACTCCCTTCAGTATCAATCATCACAGAAACACAAAATCCTCTTTCCTCATTCAATTTCTTTATCCTCCTAATCACATTTCGATGCCACTCTCTTTTGCCATGGCACATATTAAGCCTAGCCACATTCATCCCTCCCACTGCCAACCTCTCTAATTTCTCCGACGAGCAACATTCCGGCCCAATTGTACACACCAGCTTCGTCTTCCTCATCCCCATAAACCCTTTCTCTGTTAATTCTCCCTCCGCCACAACATCCAAACCCAAAAAATCCAAACTTTTTGACTCTTTTGTACTCACTTCTGCTACCGCACGCACCAGCCCACTTCTAATGGCTTTACTTTTCAATTTCCTTGAATTCCAAGAAACCCCACGAGAAAACAAAGGAAGACCAAGAATCCATTTGTTCAAATTAATAAAATTTGGGTTCTTTACAGGGATTGGATTATGAAATGTGAGAGTAGAGCAATAATCGCGTGCAATTTCCATGGATGAAGTCTGAAAGGAAATGGGTTCTTGATGAAAATGTAGTTTGGCCAAAAAAAAAAAATCAAGATTGGGGTTTACAAAGGTGATTAACCAGTTCCTTGAGTGGCAGAAAAATGTTGGAATTATCGATGGATTCTTTTTGGATTTTCTTGGAAAGAAAGGGTGGAGTTCACGAGGTTTAGAAACTGGATTAAATTAGCACTAAAGTCTAAACAATTACGTAGGAATTAGTGTATAGGTCGTTGAGAGTGTAAGAGTATATCAGGCATTAAATTGTTTGAAACTTGACAGTTTCAAATTGGCGGGTACTGACTGCCCTTATTTAACGGTAAACTACCCTTTTCTAAGGGAGTGTTCTCGCCGTTGATTCTCAAAACTTAGTGCTTTTTTTTTTTTTTTTTTTTATTTTTTTTTATTTTAGTGTTGCTTTTTATAAATACTTACCCCTAAAATAAATTTTTTTTTCTGATTTTAGTTCTTGATACTTTAAATTGGACAACTCTTTAATATTTAAAATTTAATCATATTTTAATTCAAGAATTATTAATTACATTATAAAATATTTAACTTCTTAAAATTATATATTTTCATCAATAATAGCATAAAGACTAAATTACTAATTCAAAGTGTATTTCAAGACCAACCTCAAAGATTTTTTTTTTAATTAATCCGAATGATAATATATTAAATTCTCCTTTTTTCTTTTTTTTCTTTTCATCATCGATGTATAAATGTTGAGTTGGATTGATTTTAGATAGCAAATTTAACTCTTATTGTGTTTGAATCCTTATTTTAAATGAAATTTTTGAATCGAACATTAGCTTATCGTATAAGTCATATATGCATTTACCATTAAATTATACCTTAATATACAACCTATTAATATGGGTTATCATACAATTAATTTGGTCTTCCATAAAAAAAAAATTTTGACTTCGCGACTGACACATCAGCCTTCACCTGTACGGACAACAGAGAATAAATAATAACGCATTTTCAGTGAAGATTTTCTGGACAGTGGTGGATTTTGTTACACAGTTCCATGTGATGATTTTGTTCTTGTTGTTTAGTAATGATTGTTGTGTTAATGGAGGTATTTTTCTTTTTATCTTTCTTCCTCAAATAGCTTAATTCTAAATGAATTTCCTAATTTTATCTTTGTTAATTACTCCTTAACTAGTGCTATTAACATAAATCAAACACTGTGTCTTTTGTTGTCTTTTTCCTTTATTTCATGAAGGACAAGCATTATATATTATAGAAGTTCAAAGCTCATTTTGTTCAAGTCATGGCTAATTCTCATAATTTTCATTTTGTTCAAGTCATGGCCAATTCTCATAATTTTAACTCCTCTCTCCAATAAAAGAAAATTATACAAAGTAAAGCCTAAAGAATTTACAATTAAATGTCAGTTTGTCTGATTCACCTGCATCTTGAAATGCTTATGTTGGTAACCAAGACCAATTCGTGGAGGTCTAGCCAACACATAAAATTTCCATTGTTGAGTTTCTGTACGTTAACTAAGGAATTCTTTAATTTTATTCACTTTTTGCAATCAATTATAACAATTGTGATTCAATGGCATTCGCCTGCTGAATATCTTATCACAATTAGCAAAGAAAATTGCAAGTTAAGCAGACAAAACATTTGAAAAATTAAACATTTTTCAAGTCCAGACTTGGACCATGAACAGATTTATTGATAACCTATTTATAAACCACATGTTGCTTATCAAAATTAGAGCACTGCAACATTTGGTTAAAATCAAATAATCAAGCTAAACCTAACCAACAAAATTAGGTTATTTTGGCAGGAGAAAATTCAGTTTTTGTTTGGTTAAAAATTTCAGCGTACTACTGAGAGAATTAATAAATTGAAGCACTTGCAGGGCAGGGAGGCTCATGGACTAGGGATGCCCTTTTTATATGTCACTAACCCAGCTAATGTGAAAATAGAATTTACTTGGCATTACACATCTTGTTTTTTTTATTAATTGAAATCAACACAATGTGAACTTTCAGGGCAAAAATGTAAGCAAATCCTAACCAAACAATCTGTAAAGTCTGCTCATCACTCTGTAGCTCAGCTAGAGAACCTTTGCTGTCAATGCAACTCAGAGAAATTATCTTTGCATTTGACAATTTGCAGATACAAGAGAAGGCTGAAAGAATCAGCTGCACTGGTGGGTATATAATATACTTCTGCAGCAATCTTCTCCTGTGGACTTGCAGTTTCAATCTTTGCTTCACTTTTCCTTGTATTACTAGATGTGAATACGTTCTGAAGATGACCATTTCTCTACTCAATGGTCTTCACCTGGATTGACTGGAAAGTAGTTCGGGTTGCACAAGATGGAGTGAGATCCGATACTATCAAAACAGAATTTCCATCTTCCATCATCCCATTTCTTTTTATAAGATCAATTGTTTTCGATATGTTGTCTTCCATGTCACCTGACAAATCAACAAGAATGGGAATAACTCCCCATTGCAAATTCAAAGCCATCCGAGCATCATTGTCATCTGTAAATGCAAAGATGGGAGGGTTTGGACGGTTGCGGGAAAGAAGAGATGCCATCTCTCCATGCTTTGTATAGACAAAGATAGCATCTAGACCAAGGTTGTTAGCTGCAGGTAGAACAAACAGTATAACGTTAGCTGCATATCAGAGAGAAATCAATGGAGATGTCCACTGATCAATTGATATAATGTTAAATAGTTAATCATTTCCAGCTTTTTTCAAAGCTGTGTGAAAAGAATAGTCAGTTCGCAGTTCTCCAAACAAACATTAATGATGTACTTTAAAGTGAATCCTCAAAAAGATAACTTTTTTTCTTAAATGGCTGCAAATTATAGCCACCAATTAACTTTCTTTTTTCATTTTTTTTCTTTTTTTTCTTTTTTGGTTTTTAAGGACTCATGTATTAACTTATGCCACAACTTTGTCCTAGAGTGGAACATGATGCTATTCCATTGCAAAAGAATTTGTTGCTTTCAACTGATTGATATATTTTTTTTATTATATTTATGAGTGTTTGTATTTATAGATTATTGTGTTGAAGATAATAGAGCATTCAAATAGACGTTAGCAGGAACTGTTGTATGTTATGAAACCAAGCCAATTAAGCTTTCAAATCAAAAATCAACATTGAATAACTAATATATAAGAGAAAAGTTGAATTACCCATTTCAACAGCAGAATTGCATATTGTTTCAGATATGCGATCAGTTAATGAAACTCCAAGATAACGTTGACAGAGAGCACTTTGTCGGTTTTCCTCACGATTCTGTAGTTCCATTCGATTGCTGACCATCTGCAAGACAGAAAGAGCTTTCTCTCCATATGGTCCAATAGCTGACTCACCAGACAACATCATTGCATCGGCACATTGCCGAACTACTTCTGATACATCTGCAACCTGCATCGAAGAAGATTTCATTACAAAGGAACATAATCTGTCCAAAAGTGCCCCGAGGAAAGAAAAACAATTTTCATACTAATGATCACTGTATTAAACCTCAGCACGTGTTGGGGTTGGATATTCAACCATTGACTCGAGAAGTTGAGAAGCTATAATCACTGGCTTATTCAGCTGCCTGCAAACATGGGTTACATCCTCTTGTACTGTTGGAATCTGTTCAAGTGGAACTTCTACTCCTAGGTCACCACGAGCCACCATAATTCCATCAGAAGCCTCTACAATTTCTTCCAATTTCTGAAGAGACTCCAAGCTCTCAATCTTTGCCAGTACTCTTACTGATCTGTAAATGAAAATAAATTACATTCATTGAATTCTAGAAGATTCCGAGAGCAATTTCAACTTTTATTTGCCAAGGAACTTATTTCATACATGTTCTTCTTACTTCAAAAGTAACATAAAAGAAGAATGCTAAAAGAAAACCTTCTACTGTTGTTTCATAAAGTTGGACATAAAAATTCAACACTGTTGCACAAATTCACCTGATGGCATATATAATTTGTCAAGGGAGATATAAATTATGGTAAGGGGAAAAGAATGAGATTTTTATATTAGAATCAAATTCAGCTAAGGATGGTTTCTGAGGTTGTATCATGATGTATTGTGATTGGATACAACTAAAGAAGCAGAAAACGAAAAAATTGGTTTCTTTGTAACACAATTTGGGATTGGATACACTAGAAAAGCAGAAAATTAATAACTCTGATCCTTTGATACCTTTTTTTCTTGATCAAGCAAAATTTGATACTTGAGCTATGTATGACAAACAAAAAAAGGCAAAACGAAAAGAAAGAATCTATAACAGATAGATGAATGTTAACTATTTTATGAACCGTTGATACAGCATTTACCACGTAAAAACAATTCCAGGCTATAACCAGATAAGAAATTTAACCTAATAGAACATGGAGGAATAACTATGGACAAAAGTAAACACAGACATTATTGGACAAGCAACTGTCATTTCTTAGGTTAACAAATATTTCCGAGGCAACTTTCAGGCTAACACAGCTACCTTTTTTCATTATAAGATCCTTGGCTAAGCAACTAACGACTTTATCAGCAGTTAATGAGGATTTTAGGTGACATGCAGAAATATCAACTAAAGATTAGCAGTGATACTCCTGTAAATGAATTCAGTGCATTTCACTCTAAATTCAAAGGATCAGACAAAACTATCACCACTCCTAAAACAAGAATGATGAATTTAAAGACTGAGCATATTTTGCATTCCCATACAATAGTGAAATCCGAATTCCTAGCCATTATGTAAATAAGACTCATGTTTTCACAGGAACTTACTCTGCATTGTATGACCAACATGTGAAGCAAAAATCACACCTCGTGATAGATAAAGAATAAATCAAGGCACTGAGATTTAGATCAAATCATGACACAAAGGCAAAATTTCTATTGTTGCAAAGCGTGTGTATGAGATCCATCAAATGTAGCAGAGGAAAAGGTTACAAAATGACATGTTCTCAGTGAAGTCCAAATAAAGCTTTAAGCATTCATTGCACATAATACAAATAGGCTTCTTTGGTGAGCTATGCGAATAATATGAATTGTCATTTAAACAAATGGGCAGAAATTGTTTGTTTGAGTGAATAACATGAAACGCCAAATTTATGAATGTGATACTTTCTTACTCTGATGCCTTGGTTGAGAGATAATTCTTCAGATGCTTGACAGAGTCGGCATCATTTACAAATGACACAGCAATAAAATCAACACCTTCAGAAATTCCAAAATCAATGTCCTCCCAGTCCTGTAGAGTGATAACATGAATTATGAGCAGGAGAAGAAATTGGTCAGATGATTCAAAGTGTCTACACTAACCTGCCAATCTAAACAAGACTCTGTTTGGCCATGCTGTATAGGGACAAACTGCAGCTCTTTGGAGAGAGCTGCTTAGGGAGGCAACTGCATTTTCAACCCCCAGAAGTTGTGCTGCAGCTTCACATAACAGGGAAAATTGAACCCTAATGCATCTAATACACTGAAGCAATGTAATTTCTTTTTTCCTACCTAAAATCACTCATGAACAATATACAGAACATTTGTCTTAAATAACAGTCTTGGACATAAGAGGTAAGTCCTCCCATTCTATTTTCCTCCCATCTCAGTGGCTAAAACTTCCCCACAGAAAGAAGAACTGGTACCGCTCAGCCTTCTAGAGTGGATGGCATTTTGACTCTAAAAGAGCTTTTACTCAAACAACCTAATGTAAAGGCATCAAATTTTCTGAATTGTATTTTGAGACAAGCCAAGCAAAAGAAATAATAAGACAGAAATTCTTGTCATAGAAGATACAGAAGCAGTGATCTTTAAGACCAAAACTATTCACTACTTTATATTATCTAGTTAAAGGAAAATGGATTAACCACAGGAGACTGTGGGGAAACTATTGCCAGAACTGAACAAGCATAGTTCAACCTTTTCTGATATAGTTGGAAGACCCTGATACGAAAGTTTCCCATCCCTCCAAAAGCTCAATTTGGCTCGAGGTAGGAGTAGACCAGGATCTGTGCATTTGCAACGCAAATCATTTCCCATCCTTTCAACAACTTGAAATCCTGCCATTCCTCCATCAATAATCAGTTCATCACCCACCATAATGCCTGAAACGATTTAATTCTATTCAGGTTATGGATCATACAGAATTATCTTCTAATTGCATTTAAATTAACAAAGATAAATGATCAATTGAGCATTAAATTTACCACCTTCAGAGAACCCTTCATAGTTTGCTCGAACAGTGAATGGGCGTGAACCCTCAAATTTTTGAGCTGTAAATACCCAAACTGAACCTTCCTGAAGATACAAGGAGAACAAAAATGCATTGCAATTCTCATTTAACAATATGCATTGCAATTCTCATTTAACAATATGATTATGAGAAGCGAACATAAGATATGGCTCACTGTCATATTTTTCCCCAATTTTCTATCAATGTGCCTAAAGTGAACAGCATTGCTTTTCTCTAAGCATCTTAAATAAATCCAAATTCATGCCTTTCCCAAATTAAAGCGAATTCAAATACTAAGTTCTACTCATTTATTGTTGATGCCCAAAAGGGAAAAAAGCCTCAAAACTGAAATTGCAGGTTTTTAAATTAAAATGTTGATGCTAAACCTAAAAGAAAAACTCAATTACCATAATTCCCAATTAAAGCGAAGCATGTTTTAATTGAGCTACTCGATTTATTCTTTTCCCAATCAACAACTACTAAAAAAAATACCTAAGAGTAATTTACCACAATGACATTATAAAGCCCAGCAGCCAGGAAAGAAGCAAAAAGTGAAATACCTCAGCTTTAAGAGAGGAAGGAGATCCGTGATCAACCACATGAATCTGACTACCTTCAGTATCAATCATCACTGAAACACAAAACCCCTTTTCCTCATTTAAGATCTTAATTTTCCTGATAACATCTCTATGCCACTCTCTTGTGTTATGACACATATTAAGCCTAGCCACATTCATCCCTCCCTTAGCCAATCTCTCCAAATCCTCCCATGAGCAACAAGCCGGCCCTATGGTACAGACCAGCTTCGTCTTCCTCATTCCTAAAAACCCTTTTTCTCTCAACTCCTTCTCAGCCACAGAATCCAATCCCAAGTCCAAATTCACGTTATCAAAGCTCTTCAAGCCCTTAACACCTACCTCTGCCACTGCTTTCACTCCAATCCAGCCCTTACTGCTCACTTTTCTTGCATTGCAAGAAACCCCAACAGCCCCCACAGCTTTTCCAAAACAACCATTCTTTAAATCAAGAATTGGATGCTTTACAAAGATTTTCTGGTGGCAACTAGAGATTGAATCACTAGAAACTGCCATTACTGCAAAGGCGTTTACCTTTTTGATCAAAAGATGTGATTTTGGGGATCAAGTTCAAGATTTAGAAATCCAGCAACTGGGTTTGAATAGGGTGGACTAGTTGGAGTTCTCGATGAATTTTAGGTTGTTTGGGATCGAAAACTCCGTTGAATCTGAGGCTTTTTTGTCTAGAGAAAGTGGAGTTTCCAATGCTCCAATAGAGGGTGGCAACTAACTTAAAATACTAATACAGTAATGCTCGTAATTATAATTAAGAATCAATTAATTTCCACTTGTAGTATAAAATTGGAGGGCAGGTAGAGTTGCTTACCTGTATGCATTCAGTAAATTAAAAAAAAAAAAAAAAAAAAAAAAAACCATTGGGTCTCATCTGTCTGAAATGAGAATGGTCAACTACCCTCTTGAAGGGCAGGAGCAATAAGGCCTACATTTCTACTTTTGGTCACTTCATCTTTAAGAAAAAATACATTGGATCTCTAATTTATCACTTTTATTTTCTATTAAGCCCATTCTTTTTAATAAATTTGACTGATATTAAGCTTCAAACTACTTCATATTCACCTCTAAAAATAATTCTATATTACTAAATCGACGCCTAATTGATTAAATTTTAAATTTTTTCACATTGAAGCTTTGTTATTATAAAAATATATGTCATAAGAAATTTATGAATAATAATATATAAATCATTAAAATTGTATTACTTTTCAAGTAATTACACTATTTAATAAACAAAAAAGTTTAATAGTTTGAACACTTGAGAGTATAAAATTTTTTTTTTTTTTTTGTTATTTCAATAATTTTTATTGTGAAAAAAAAATGTATTTCAACATTCTTACATTATTATTATTAATAATAAGATTGAGAAATCAGAATTAACAAAATTTCATAATAAAAAATGTACTTTTTAAGAAATTATTTGGTATCATTTGCATATTTCTTATAAAGTATACTTATCGAAAAAATGTACTTTTTAAGAAATTATTTTTTAAGAAGTAAACTCTTCAAGAAATAACTTTATATTTAGTTGGTATATAATTTTTTGAGAAGTAAACATTTTTTATTTGACTTAATAATAAAAAAATAATAATATATTATTTCGTTCACTCAATTCTATTTAACGAGAGTGAATATATCAATTTATACCCATTTTCAATCCAAATTTCTTAGTTCCTCTAAATATGCTTTCTTTAAATTCAAAAAATAAGCATTTTATATTTATCGAAAATTCTTTTCAGCAATGATTATCAAATAAATCAAAATTTTCTAGTTTTAAATAAAATTCTACTCCACTTTATTTATTTCGTACCAAAGTAATACTTTTGAATGGTTTTTTACTTCATTGAGTGGAAACCAAAATGGTGCGGTTTCAAATGTTCCGACTAGTCGATGGACAAAGCTGGTGGTGTTCTTCTTTTCAATGTTTTGCGCAACGTGGTCCCATTTTATAGTTTGTGCCTTTGTACTGTCTTTACATGTAAAAAAAGAAAATAATAATAATTAATACTATTTAGGAAGAGCGAAGTATTTTAACTCTCATTCAGTGAGAGATATTAAAAAAAAAAAAAAAAAAAAAAAAAAAAAAAAAAGGGAAAATAATGGCTATTATTTTAATTAATATTAGCTAGATAGAGTGTTGTATATTGGCTCCAGTGTTCTTGCTTAGTACATATTAGATATTTTCTCGAGAACTCTACATCATCATGCAAACCAAATAATTTTTAAAGCTTAATTAATTTCCAGTAACTCCAATTTCCAGCAACTAATGCAATGTTTGGTTAGAGGGTTGAAAATGAAGAAGGAAAGATAGGAGAAGATGAGAGGGAGGGATTTAGCAGAGGATGAACCACCACTTTTCTCTTGTATTGTTTAGTAATAGAGAGAGGTAAATGAGGAAAGTGACCTTTTTTTATTTATTGTGTAAATTTTTTTTTAATACTATAAAGGGAAAATACCCCATAGAAATACAATAGACTACATAATAAGAGATAGTTTTCATCAAATTAATAATAACTATTTGTGATTTAAAATATTCAAATCGAAAACTTTTTACTTTTCACTCTTTTAAATGAAATAAGAAGACTAACCAAACTACACCTGATTGGATATTTATTGTGTATGTTGATTAAAAACAACATGTTATTTAAATTTTGACAAAAAATTAAAGAAAAATTTATAATTATTTAAAAAAATTTCCTTTTTCTTCCATTATCTTCCTCCCAATTTGAGAGGATATAAAATTGTAAGCCCTATGAGAAAGGAAGTATCTAGCGCCCGCCCACCCAAACCACAAACCACCCCCCCTTTTTTTTTTTAATGTTTCCATCCAACCAAACAAAATAAAGTTAATTCATTTTTTCTTTCAACCTAAGCATAGGCGAAGTAAAACAAACCCCATAATAACTCAACCTTGTAATTACATTTGGTTAATTGCACTGTTAAACCACCCAATGGGTCATGTTGGGCTTTTCATTGACAATAAGAACAAGTCCAACTTACCCAAGGAAGGTTGCTCAATTTTTTTCTTTTTGCCATAAAATCTTTCTATTATTCCTCTGGGGTGTATATTTCTCTACGGATGTAAACGAGCCGAGTCGAGTTTTATCTTATTTAGACTTAGTTCAAATTTTTTTTTCAAGCTCAAATTTTAAATCGAGTTTTAAAATCATGTTCAAACTTGACTAGTTTAAAATTGAGCTCGAACTCGACTCGTTAATAAATTATAATCAAGCTAAACTTGAACTCGACTTATTATGAAAATTATTTATAACTTATCAAATTACTCAATTTTCTAAATATTTATTTCTAATAAAATAACTATAATGAAAATACTTAAAACTAATATGAAAGTAAAAATATCTAATTAGTGAAAAAATGTAATTATAAAATTGAGCATTATATGTATTACAAAGATATTAATTAATAAAAAAAATATTTTATATAATATAAAAATATTAGGTTATGTTAATTAGGAATATATATATTTTAGTTTATTTGAATTAGTAAAAAGTTTATAAAAGTGTCAAAATATATTTTTTGGAGTACAAAAGTTATTAAGTTAATAATAATAATAATAATAAGGCTGTTTATGAACCTATTAATCGAGTTTTTTGCAAACTTATTCACTAGTTTAATCAAGTCGAATTTCACTTTATTCAAACTTAACTCTTTTATTTATTGAATTTTAAAATAAGATTCAAATTTAGTTCGTTTATAAAATGATTTAAAAGTGAATGAGCTTTCATCGAGCCAAACACCGAGTTACTTGTGAATGACTCGACTTAATTACACCCCTCTATACTATATGCATGTGATATAATGAATGAAAACAAATTGTACAATTCTTCAATGAGAGCCACACATATTTAGGGTACTCAAAGATGGGTATGAACTATGGACCATAATATACGTTTGAATTGAAAGCAATGTCTCTTCATCCTATCAAACTTGGCCTCAAAACTTCAAAGATAAAAGGGGAGACAACACTAATAAAAGTGGCTTTTATCAGAGGTGTAAACAAGTCGAGCTGAGACGAGTTTTAACTTGTTTAAATTCGGTTCATATTTTTTTTTTCGAACTCAAATTTGAGTTCAAGTTTTAGATCGAGCTTGAAAATTATATTTAAGTTTGACTCGCTTAAAACTCGAGCTCAACTCGTTAATAAATTATAATCGAGGAAAACTCGAGCTCAACTCATTATAAAACTTATTTATAGCTTATCAAAATATTAAATTTCCTAAATATTTATTTTTAATAAAATAACTATAATGGAAATACTTGAGCTCGAGCTCGGCTCGTTAATAAATTATAATCGAGCTTAACTCATTATGAAACTTATTATAACTTATTAAAATATTAAATTTTCTAAATATTTATTTCTAATAAAATAACTATGATGAAAATATTTAAAACTAATATAAAAGTAAAAACATCCAATTAGTAAAAAAAGGTAATCATAAAATTGAGTTTTACATGTATTACAAAAATATTAAGTTATGTTAATTAGGAATATATATATATATATATATATATTAGTCAATTTAAATTAGTAAAAAGAATAGAAGTATTAAAATATATTTTTTGAAATGTAAAAAATTATTAAGTTAATAATAATAATAATAATAATAATAATAATAATAATAATAATAAAGCTGTTTATGAGCTTATTAATCGAGCTTTTTACTAATATGTTAACGAGTTTATAATCGAACTGTTCACGAGACTAATCAAATTGAGTTTCACTTTACTCAAATTCGGCTCATTTATTCACTAATCTTTAAAATAAGGTTCAAATTTGGCTCGTTTATAAAATGACCTAAGCGTGAACGAGCTTTTATCGAGTCAAACACTAAACTGCTTGCTAACAGCTCGACTTATTTACACTTCTAATTTTTGTCCCCTAATAAAAGTGGTTTGTTAAAGTCATTAGTGACAAAAAAAAAAAAAAAAAAAAAAAAAAAAAAAAAAAAAACCACTTAATTATGCTTTTGTTGAATGAGTTTGAGCTAGCCATCAATGATTAAGCATTATAGTCAATGTCTATAATTCTATTGGGTATATTGAGGAAAACTATATATAGTGGCCTCATATGTAAAACATTTGAAATGTGTTGACCACAATTTTGTTGAGTATAGACAAATTATAGTGTTTTTTCTTGCTTTTAACTAACACATGCCACTAGGGATTATTTCTTTTACCACCTTGAAAGCAACAACACATTTAGCTTGTCTTGATACTAATTATGACCACCAATGAAGGATTTGAATAATGACAAGAAGTAATAATACCTAATGTAAAAAAAAAAAAAAAAAAAAAAGAACGATATTAATCAATAGGAAAACAAACTTTTTTCATGTGTTGCAAATAAAGGTTTGTTCTTTAAAATATATATAATAAGTGTTTTTTATGGTTATTTTATTTAAAAATAAAGAAATCTATTTTATTTGGAAAAAAATAATTTTAAAAAAAAATTATTATTTTATTTATATTTTTTCGTTAATTAAATTATTATATTATAATTATTATTAGTTGTGAAAAAACTTTTAATTTTACGAAAATATTAACTTATTTTTTGCAAAACAATAACTTTATGAAAAGAAAAATAATTTTTTAATTATGAAAAAATAGCTCTCTTATCAAAAATCACAATTTTTTTTATATTTTTTTATAAATCAAACTTTTTTTTATAAAGTTTATAAATATATAAATTTAAAATATTAGTTCAATCATTCTAATATTTCTCATTTTTAATTAGTAAAATGTAATAACATGTTAATTTAATTATAATACTTTAAATATTTTAATTATATTTATAATTTATTACTATTCTGTTGGTTATAAAAAAATAAAATTTTGTGTCTTATTTTAAAATAAAGTAGTTTAGTATTTGCCGATACGATGCTATTTATAAGAAAATTGTGTTTTTTTTTTTTTTTTTAAGAATGCCTTTTTTCGTAATTATAAAATTATTTTTCTGTTAAAATTATTAATTTGTATAAAATAAATTATATTTTAGTAAAATTAAAACTTTTTTCGTAGAATTGCGAATAAATAATTTATTTTACAAAAAAATATAAATAAAATTATAATTTTTCGTAAAAAATCTATTTTTTTTCATAAACAAAATAGGTTATTTCGTTTTAAAACAAAGTAACTATAAAAAACATCAATCCTAATATATTAAAATAAAGAGAAGAAAGAAAATTTTAGAAGCAACTATAAAATATTATTTCAAAATATTAGTTTTTTAGATTTTTAAGTCTCTTTTTTTTTTTTTTCATTGTAGATAATATACAACTTTTCCAATAGCATGCAATTTATTTGATAAAACATCCAAATAATCAAATTGGAGTTACGTATTAATGGAGCCTACCTACCTATCTATTATGTGAAGTCAACTAAGTAGAAAAGGTTCTTGACACTGCTTCAATGGCTGTAATAGAATTTATCAAGGTGAAGGAAATGCATTGATATGTATTGCTATCTTCCAATTAATTGTCTGTCATTTGCAACTTTGAGTTTGTATTTTAGGCTCTCAGTTTGTAATTTATGCTTAAGTGAAGGCTTCAATTCCTTCCAATTTGTAGTTTATGCTTCAGGATGTTCATATATATATATATTTCATGTTTCATGCATATGTCAACATAAAAGGAAAATTCCAATTCATAAGACACCTTTTCAAAAAGTTTCAATTCATTCCTTAATCAATTTTCCATGCAAAAAATTTGCAAGTCTATTGAATTTTGGAAGTAAAAAAATTTAGGTTAATTTATAGCTCAGAAATTTTTTATTAATTTTGCAACTTTTAATTCATTTTCTGGTTATTAATTGGTTAATGAGAAAATTAAAATTAAAATTTAAGTGTATTTTAGTCATTTCATAAAAGATTTAATAGAAAAAATTAACTTAATTATATCAAATAGGAATTTTTTTTAAATAAGAAATTAAAATTCATATATATTATATGAAAATATATGACTTTTTCTTTGAATTTTTTTTAAGATAAGAAAATTATATATTGTAAAACATAATAATTAAATCACTTGTTATGTAATTTTACTGTTAATTAATAAAAATTTATAATAAATGATATTTTATCATCTTTGAAAAAAAAATATTTAAAAAAAATTAAAGAAAAAAATTCAGTCCTTATTTTTTGGTTGATGTGAATTTTTCCTAAAAAATATTAAATGTTGATTTGGATAATGTATAAGTTCACTTAGATGTTGAAAAGCTTTTAAATTAAAGTAGTATTCGGTAAAATTAAAAATTAAGTACTATATAAAATGACTAATATAATTTTTAAATAATAAAAATATTTAAAAATTTAATTACTTACTGTATTTAATATAAATTTTAAGTTAAAAGTTTTGATTTATTATTTTAAATGGATTTGACTTAATTTAAATTTTTAAAATATAATTATTAAATAAATTTAAAATAATTAAATGTTAAAAATTTTAATTTTAAATGTTAAATAATTTTAACATAATCACAGTAAAAACACATGCTGATGACCTACGGAAACATATCATCTCGCAAGTTTGTCGGTGTACGGGATTTACTATGCCCTAAACTCTAATCTTTATTATGTTCTTCTACTTTCCAATGATTTGTAGGTGACTCAATTTATTACATTGTTGTCAAAGAGAGACTTTAATTTTACTCACGCCAATTATTCAATTTCTCATTGATTTCAATATGATTAATAAACTTTAATTTTTATCACTATAATTATTCGCTTGATTAATAATAATAATAATAAAAAGGTAATATTTTCAGTACATATTATTAATTTAGATTAGGTTTAATAGAATATTACATCTGTCAATCAAATTGAATTGAGCTCGAATTGATAATTAAAAATAATAATAATAAAGAAAAACTGGACCCAAATTAAATCCAATCCAAACCCATCTATTAAACACATGTAATCAGGGGTGGTACTACACATATAATGAGGGGGCCACTACCCCAGGAAAAAAAAAAAAACCTTATATTATATTATGTATATTTTATGTGCTAGCCCTCTTAAAAGAAAGTCATTATCCCCCTCCCATACTAAAATAATGGGCTGAGCTATGAAAAAAACCTAATATATTGATAATTGATGAAAAAATAAATATACAATGATATTTATTTAAGAGTTTATAAATTTAATTCAGATTAATTTTTTCGCTGCCCTTTCTATTCTATTTTTCTAGTTTCGCCCTTGATGTAATATTCGATATATATATATATATATATATATATATATATATATATATATATATATATATATATATATATATATTATTGAGAAAAGTTTTCAGAAATAGGATATCTAATTGCTGAGTTTGGAGGAAATATATTTTTTTAGGAGAATTAAGAAAAGTAGGTTTTTTCATTCATTAAATAAGATTAAATAAATGAGACAAAATATTATTGTTCTTTTATTATTAAATCAAATAAAAAAAATTACTTTTAAGAAATTATACACAAACCAAACAAATAATTATTTTCCAAAAAATCTACTTCCTAAGAAATATACCAAATGATAATTAATAATTATATATGTATCATTATTATATGCATTAATAATGATTTTTTTTCTTTTTTTCTTAAATATATTAATAATTATCGAATTGCATATCCATAAACTATTCCAAATATTATTAGTTTGTGAACTTTTTACTAGCAATATTGATTGATACTAATTATATAATAATTAATCATTAACATTGATAATCTTGCTCAAGTCAAACAACAAGTATTAATTTTCCCTTTAATTAGTTAAGTTGATAACATCAGTTAAACTGCTGTTTCCTGCATGCACCAAAATTCTTTTAAAGCAAGTGGGTAGGTAGGTGTGTGTTTGGTTGATCCTTCCAGACAAAGTACTAAAGTCTATATATATAAATGATTAAGAGGAAATTTTATCAAGATTTGGGAAAATTAATAATTTATTTTCAAATTGTTAGCATCTTCTACTTGTCTGATGTGAAAGTGCATTATGCATTATCATATCACTGTACTATAAAAACTTATGCTATTTTTTCTTTTGTTACAATGGGGAGCAAGGAATCCAAATGACACAACATACTGTTTAGTGTGAGTCAATCTACTGGTAGCATGCAATAACCTAAATTCAATTTTATCATGTAGTGATCCACTCAAATAGTGAACACCTAAATTCAATTTTATCCATGATTTACAAGTCAGTTTGCCTAAAAATTTGCTTCACCGTACACGTGCTTAGCTTGGAGCTCTCGATCTCTCCTAAGCAGTGGCTGCTAAACGACTAAGAATACATACTTCGTTTGAATTGAGAGATTTTTAAATTCATGGATTTTGAATTGTGAAATTTATAGATTTTAAAAATCTATTATTTACATTAATTATAAAATCAATAGATTATTAGAGATAATATTGGAATAAAAAAAATCACACTCTTTTAAAAAATAATGGATTTTAGACTTTTCCATTAGGAGGCAGGAAATTAAATCCTTCAAAAATGAAAGATTTTAACGAGTGAGAGATTTTTCAAAATTCATGGATTTTGACTATTTTTTAAATTGTCAAACGGTGAATTTAACCTAAATTCATATATTTTATAAAATTTCTCATTTAAAATCTCTCATACTAAACAATGCCATAATACCTTTCATAGATGCTTCTCAATTCCAAATCCATCTTCGACCCTTGAATTTTGCCTGATTTTATTATTGAAATAGTTTTATTTATTTGCTGATGAGGGATGAAAGTGACTCTCAAGAGAGGCTTGGACCCTCCTGAAGCCCAAACCCATCGCAAAGCATTCAGAGACTATCATAAATGGAAACAGGGCCCATTGGCCGGACCCTCGAACGATCCAAGTCCAAAGGCCTTCGGACTAGATGTTACTCCCCTCCTTCGCCAGCCGGATGACTTGATGAGTAAGTAAGGGCCAAAGCCCTCTGATGACATGTCCAGTCTTCCAGCAGAAGGATCAGTTCTTAGACAATCTGCACCATACCCTGACACCCCCATTACCAGACATCCCTAGGGATGGGTCAGGGGACATGTGTCTGCCACCAACTTTCACCAACCAGCGTGGTCGAATGACAGAGGATGTCCTTCCTCAAAAGAAAGGTGTCAGACTTACCTAACCCAAAAATCATACAAAAGGGAAAGAAAAGGCTAAGCACAGGTAGTTGAAACTCTGCATTCTCTCATCCCTTTTCTTTCACCAAAATACTCTGAAGCAAGGACTAACTTGACCGTTGGAGGGTTAAAGCCAGGCAAAAGGTCTGGCACCTCTCTGATCCTTTCTCTTCTCCTTCGCAGGCATCAAGCTCAGGCATCAGGCCCAAGTTCAAGAAGAGAAGATCTAGCCCATTCCTTTTCGTACTGATCAAGCCTGATCAAATTGGCGCCGTCTGTGGGAATCGCGAGCTGATCTTTCTCTCAACTTTGCATTTTACTTTCATTTGCCTGTGAAAGAAGATTACCATAATGACGAACCATGATGATCCCAAATCTTCAACCCCCTCAAATCCTAGACATTCCCTTCCAACACCTATTAATCCTCCTCTAGCAACTCCCATTGACCTAAACACGTCCCTCCAGCTCCTTATCTCTCAACAAAACACAGCTGGGTCTAGCCAAACCCCTTTGAGCCTTCCAAATCCAGATTTAGCTCCTGCATTGCAGTTTATTAATACTATAGCTGCTTTTGTAAGGAGCTCCCAGCAACAGACCCCCCAGGCACAGACCCTTGTCGCTGTTCCGGAAGTCACCCCGAGAAGGAATGTTGCTCGAACCCTGGAGTATGAGAAGCAATCCCAGAGAGCCCCAGGGGTTCGGCCTTCCCCAGGGGTTAATGAAGAACAATTGGTCCATTTGGGTGGAAATGTGGAGAGGAGGACGGAAGAGCATCGTGGAGGAGAAGAGAGTTCGACTGAAGAAGAAGGGAGTACACAAGCTTCGCTTCCAGACAGTGAACGTAAGTTTTTGCATGGAAAAAATTTTCATGCAAATAATACGGAACGGGGCGAAGGAAGGAATAAGGGGAAGTGTGAGTACAAAGAACCAAAGTACGGAAAAAGAGAAAGCCCGAGAGGAAGGGAACAAGATAGATGGTAATATTCTGTTACTAGTCACCCCTCGAGGGCTCGAAGCAGAAGATCACCAGTTAGTGGCAACAGCCACAGAAAGAAGGAAGAGGAGGTGAGAGATGCAGTGAATAAGTTTTTAAAAGAGATGAATCAAGGTTATGACAGGAAAACCATGGATACCACCCTAAAGCTCACCCTGAAGTCTCCTTTTACCAGATCCATCAGGGAATACGTTATGCCTAGCAAGTTTAAACCGCCGGTGTTGAAAAAGTATAATGGGGAAACCGATCCCAGGGTCCATGTCATGGACTACAAGCATGCAGTAGAATTGCAGACGGCAGATGATGAGGCTCTATGTAGAGCATTTAGGGGATCCTTGGAAGGAGCTGCAACAAGATGGTTTGATAGCTTAGAAGAGGGAAGTATCCGTTCTTTCATGGAGCTGGCCAGATCCTTTATGCACCGATTCGCTTCTAGTATTCCGGTGGAGCGAAAAACTCAGTATCTGGAAACGGTGGTGCGAAGGGAGAATGAGTCCTTAAGGGATTACATGGCTCGATTCAATCGAGAAGCGTTGAAAGTGACGCACTTGGACCAAGCTCGAGCAGTGGAAGCGCTGCAGAATGGAACCTCTCACACGGATTTTCTCAAAGCCCTTTGCCGTCATGCTCCTCGTACCCTGGAGGATGCAATGGCATTGGCCCAAAAGTATGTACGGCAAGATGACGCTTTAGCCTTCAACCAGATGGCAAAGTGGAGAGGAATGGAGATCATTCCTAGGGAAGAGCCGAAGGCAAAGCGAGAGAAGAAGGCAGAAGAAAAGCGAGATGAGAGGCCGACTAGTGGACGAAGGAGGGGAAGAAATAATCAATCACGATCCAGTTTCCACCCCAGCAAATTCACCCCCCTCAATGCCAGTCCAGCCGAAGTCTTCGCAACTTTCAAAGAGCAAAATATATGGGCTCGCCCCAAACCAATGGTTGCTCCTCCAGAAAAAAGAAATCAGAACAAATACTACCTCTTTCATGATACTCATGGTCATAATACCAATGATTGTAGGCAGTTGATGGAGGAGATTGAAAGGTTGATCAAACAGGGCTACTTGAGGAAATTCATAAGAAGAGAAGAATCAGGCAGAGCTGGCCCTAGTGAAGATAAAGAAAGACACTCGGGAAGAGTAAATGATGGTTCGGCATGGACCATTCATTGTATTACAGGAGGGCCAGGCGAAGCTAGTGAAAGCAAAAATCATGCGAAGGCCTTGGGAAGGCGGAGCGAAAGGCCTGAATACATTTATTGTGGAAGAGGGGGAAATCGACTAGAAAGACCAGATGGAAGTACCCTTCGCACCCCTCACGCTGATCCATTGGTGATTCAAGCGATTATAGCCAATTATATAGTTAAAAGGATCCTGGTTGACGAAGGAAGTTCGGTCAACCTGATGACGAGGGAAGCATATTTAAAGATGGGTCTCAAGGAGGGAGATCTGGAAGAAGTGGGAAATCCAGTTCGCACTTTAGATGGAACGGAGGTCCCATCGATTGGAGTGGCAAAACTACCCTTCACAGTTGGCACCACCCTCGAAAATGTTACTACCATGGCCACATTTGTTATCATCAGGACACATTTAGCATATAACATCTTGATAGGTAGGCCATTGCTATATGACCTGGACGCTTTGACAAATATCAGACACTTGAGGATGACGATCCCAAAGCCCAATGGCGAAGTGTTTCACGTCTATGGCAGTCAGGACGAAGAAGCAGAAAGGAAGAGAAATAAAAAGAAAAGAAAGGGCGAAGTCACTGCAGAGGAGGTAGCTACAGTTGAAACTGTTACTCCTGAGAAAAGAACCGAGCCTGTGGATAAGCTGGAGAAGGTAACGGTTGGAAGAGGGCCCGAAGAGTTTTTGATGGTCAACTCTTCGTTAGAAAGTGAACAGAAGTCGTTCACTCACCAGTTCCTGAAGGAGCATGTTCATAAATTTGCCTAGTCTTCGGCAGAAATGGGAGGAGTAAAACCCAAAGTGATAATGCACCAATTGAACGTAGATCCCACCTGCAGACCAGTCAAGTAGAAAAAGAGATGCTTCGGATCAGAGCGGTAAGCAATCATTGATCGGGAAATAGACAAGCTCCTAGAGGCGAAATTTATCAGGGAAGTGCAATATTTGGAATGGCTAGCGAACGTGGTGCTAGTCAAGAAGGCGAACGGGACCTTTCGGATGTGCGTAGACTTCACAGATTTGAATAAAGCTTGCCCAAAAGACTCTTTTCCATTACCCATGATTGATAAACTGGTGGATTCGATGGTTGGGTATGGATTTTTATCGTCCTTAGATGCTAAGCAAGGATATCATCAGATTAGAATGCACCCGGAGGATGAGAAAAAGACTTCGTTCATAACAGAGAAGGGTACATATTGCTATGTGTCTATGCCCTTCATCTAGAAAAATGCCAGAGCCACGTATCAACGCCTAGTTAATAGAATGTTCAAAGATCAATTAGGCAGAAACTTGGAAGCATACGTGGACGACATGATCGTGAAAAGCAGAAACTTTGAGGACCATGTCCGTGACTTGGCTGAAGTATTGGCAATAATGGAAGAGTATGGGATGAAGCTTAACCCGGAGAAGTGTGCATTCTTCATCCAAGGAGGCAAGTTCTTAGGCTACATGGTGAGCGAAAGGGGAATTGAGCCCAATCCTGACAAGGTAAAGGCCATCTTAGACATGGAACCTCCAAAGAGCGTGAAGGACGTTCAGAGGCTGGTAGGGCGAATCGCCGCATTGAACAGGTTCATGTCTAAATCTGCTGAGAGGTATCTCCCTTTCTTTAAGAAGTTGAAAAAGTCAGAGACGTTCGAATGGACAGAGGAGTGCTAGAGGGCATTTGAAGAGCTCAAGGCCTTCCTAAGCTCGGAAAACATTCTAAGTAGGCCTTTGCCGGGTGAAGAAGTACTAATCTACTTATCCGCTTCAGACCAAGCAATCAGTTCTGTGCTAATCAGGGAGGAAGGAAAGGTCCAGAAGCCTATTTATTACTTCAGCAAAGTCCTACAAGGGGCAGAGTTGAATTACTCTCCAATAGAAAAGCTGGCCTATGCTTTAGTGCTCTCTTGCCGAAAGTATAAAATATACTTACAATCACACCAAGGAGTGGTTGTGATAGATCAACCCTTACAGAAGGTACTTCATAGACCGAAAACGTCGGGAAGAATGTTATGTTGGTCTGTGGAGTTAGGTCAACACGGTTTGCAGTACAGGGTCAGGTCAGCAATTAAAGCTTAGGCAGTGGCGGACTTTATTTCCGAATGCTCCTTTGGTACCAAAGAGGGGGGAGAAGACCGAACCCCTGGGGAAAGACACTCATCAATAACGCTACCGGACCTTCAGTGGGAACTCTTTGTAGATGGTGCTAGTAGCAAAGAAGGAAATGGTGTGGGCATCATACTAAGAAGTGCTCAAGGATTTTCACTGGAGTATGCTTTGGGACTGAATTTTGAAGCCACCAATAACACGGCAGAATATGAAGCAGTGATCCAGGGATTGCTCTTCGCCGATTGCCTTCGCGTAGAACAACTCACGGTGTATAGTGATTCACAATTGGTGATCGGGCAGATAGAAGGAGAATTTGAGGCAAAGGAGCCGGCCATGGCCAAGTATTTGTAAAAAATGAAAGAGTTAGTTCAAAGAATGAAGGACAGAGGAGTCAGGTTGTCCTTTCGAAAGATCCCCAGAGAAAGGAATTGCAGAGTAGATAGTCTCAGCAAATTGGCCGCCTCTCGTCCAGTCGAACTACCTCAAAAAATCTATTTGGGCACTTTGGCCTCCTCCAGCATCACCGAAGGAGATGAAGTTATGGAGATCGAAGAAGAGCCGTGCTGGATAGACCCCATCAAGTCTTACTTGGAAAAGGGAGAACTGCCTAAAGATGCCCAAGAAGCCAAAAAGGTCAAGCGGAGAAGTGCTCATTTCTCCTTGAACAACGAAACCTTGTACAAAAGAGCTTATTCATTGCCCTGGCTGAGATGCATAAGGCCCAATGAAGCCGAGTACGTCCTTCGGGAGATACACGAAGGATCCTATGGAATGCACATAGGCAAAAAAGCGCTGGCAGCTAAGGCGATTAGGCAAGGGTACTACTGGCCGAGGATGAAAGATGAAGCCGTGGCATTTGTTAAGAAGTGCCCCTCCTGCCAAAAATTTGACAGTGGAAAACATGTTCCAGCAGCAGAGCAGATCCTTATTTCCAGTGCATGGCCCTTCGCTAAGTGGGGGGTAGACATAGTCGGACCCTTCCCCGCAGCGTCAGGTAAGAGAAAGTTTCTCCTAGTAGCAGTGGAGTACTTCACCAAGTGGGTGGAAGCCGAACCTTTAGCCACTATCACTGCAGAAAAGGTGATCAACTTCTTATGGCGGAACATAGTGTGCAGATTCGGCATTCCCTATCAGCTCATTAGCGACAATGGCAAACAGTTCGATAATGCTAAAGTCAGGTCCTTTTGTTCAGGGCTTCAGATCAAACAACATTTCTCATTAGTAGCCCATCCTCAAACAAATGGCCAGACGGAGGTAACAAATCAGACTATTCTACAAGGCCTGAAGCGGAGATTGGAAGGATATGGTCGAAGCTGGGCAGACGAACTACACCATGTCCTATGGGCATACAGAACTACTCCTAGGCAACCCACCGGAGAGACTCCATTCAGCCTGACCTATGGCACAGAAGCAGTAATTCCAGTGGATATAGGCCTCCCTAGTGGAAGGATTAATTATTGCGAAGACAGACATAATGATCAAGCCAGAAGAATCAATCTCGATCTCCTAGAGGAACTCAGGGAATTGGCCAGCATTCGAATGGCTAATTACAAGCAAAGAGCTGCTAATCATTTCAACAAGAAAGTAAAACACAGAGTGTTCGGCGAAGGGGATCTAGTAATGAGATTCTTAGAGGCTACAGGCAAACGTGAAGGCACAGGCAAGCTTGCACCCACGTGGGAAGGACCTTTCCAAGTAAAAAGAGTCCTAAGTCCTAGCACTTACAAACTTGTAACCCTAAAGGGAGTGGGAATTCCTCATATATGGAACATCCAACACCTCAAAATGTATTATCAATAACAATAACAGAAACATTGTTTGCCTCAAATTGTCTCCATTCGCACTAACGAAGCCTCGCCAAGAGCGGGAAGAACTTTCTTAAGGGGAAGCCTAAGCCCTAGTAAATCTAGGCACGAAGCCTCGCCAAGAGTGGGAAGAACTTTTCTAAGGGGAAGCCTAAGCCCTAGTAAATCTAGGCACGAAGCCTCACCAAGAGCGGGAAGAACTTTCCTAAGAGGAAGCCTAAGCCCTAGTAAATCTAGGCACGAAGCCTCGCCAAGAGCGGGAAGAACTTTCCTAAGGGGAAGCCTAAGCCCTAGTAAATCTAGGCACGAAGCCTCGCCAAGAGCGGGAAGAACTTTCCTAAGGGGAAGCCTAAGCCCTAGTAAATCTAGGCAGAAGCCTCGCCAAGAGCGGGAAGAACTTTCATAAGGGAAAGCCTAAGACCTAGTAAATCTAGGCATGAAGCCTCGCCAAGAGCCGGAAGAACTTTCCTAAGGAAGAGCCTAAGTCCTAGTAAATCTAGGCACGAAGCTAAGAAGGTCTAATGGGAGGAGAAGGTGAAAGTGCTTGAACTCCTATTGAAATGGAAACTTCGCTAAGGCATTGCACAAAGGCTTGTTGGATTACAAGTAAAGCATACGCAAAAGTAGAAGCACAATAACTGTATTATTCGTGGAAGTAAATGTATTACATTTATTTACAAAAGAATTGCAAAAGAATACAAAAGAATTACAAAAGAATGAAGTACAAAAGAATGTAAAAAAATGTCTAAGGCGGAGGATCGCCTGGAGGAACCACTGCTGCAGAAGATGGCAGAGGCTGGTCATTCGAAGGATCTAGCTGAATGACAGATAGAGGTTCGGCTGAGGCAAGACCCGTCCCAGAAGGAGGTCCTTCGTCTGCATCCCCTTCGCCCCCGCTAGAAACTTCGGGAATGGGAGACGAAGCGGGTCGATCTTTATCCCAAGCTAGGAAGTCTTCGGGTCGTAAGAGGCCTTCATCTCCCTCAGGAATGGGATCTTGGAACTCTGAAAGGTCTGGCGCCAGAGGTTCTTCAGCAGCATCCAATTCAGATACCACTTGCAGCACATCAGGAAAATGCTCCGCTGCATCACGAAGAGCATTGTTATAATACTCGGCTGCTACCTTGTAGGTGTGGTATGTGATGATGTCATCAAAGCTCTTAAACTGCATAAAATCCCTCACAGCCCTTCGCCGACCTTCTTTGGCCTTGTTAGCCTTCTCAAGTGCAACTTGAGCCCGAGTAGTGGCTTGTGTGTATCCAAATTCTGAGACTCGAAGTTCCTGTTGAGTCTTCTTCAGGAGTTCTCGAAGACTAGGAACCTCTTCGGCCTCTCGGGCAAGCTCTTCATTAGCACTCTTCAACTTGTCCAGTTGCACGCTGAGATCGGCAATGGCTTTGTCCTTTGATGCCACTGCTGCAGTTAAGGCGCTAACCTCTCCTTCGGCCTTCGAATAAGCCTCTTCATGGGCCCTAGATTGTTCCATGGCCTCCTCAGCCTTCGCCTTCGCAGAAGCCAGTTCTTCCTCTAGACGGGAACATAATCCCAACCTGTCCTTCACCGCCTGCCGAGCGTCTTCATAATGATCCCTCAGAAGACCAAAATCAGTCTTCAAAATTTTAGAATCCAGAAGCGCCTGCAACAAACAACAATGATTAGGCAATGTGATAAACGGTCACAACTCAAGTGAGCAATGAATTTACCTTCTCTAGCAGAGTCTCTTGCCTGACAAGAGTATCCTTC
Organism: Reutealis trisperma; assembly: GCA_947687605.1. Lineage (NCBI taxonomy): Eukaryota > Viridiplantae > Streptophyta > Magnoliopsida > Malpighiales > Euphorbiaceae > Reutealis > Reutealis trisperma. The sequence continues at coordinate 734,784 of CANTUT010000077.1, read as the reverse complement.
ACAGACCCGAAAAGAGGCCTAGGGTTCGGACGCAGGAAGGGCACAGGGGCCAAGACTGTGGCGGTGGGAGCAATGAAAGAAGGAGGACTAGCAGATGCCTCGACTCCTTCGAGCGGAGGTGAATCCACTACTACAATCTCCGTTGGCTCTTCGATTCGCAGCCTCTTGCTTGGCGGAGAAGCCTCCTTTATTGTCCCCTGTGGAGGAGCTGACACTCCTACATCCGTCCCAGGTGAAGGAGTCTCTGAAGCAGAGCGGGCCTCCGGAATAGGGGTGGTTGAAGTTACTACCAGAGGCCTCTTGCGACGAAGGAACTCCCCCACTGTTAATTTCCTCTTAGGGGGACGAAGAGCGGAAACACCTTCGATAGTAACAACAGCCCCTGGCATGACCCCAAATGAAGCAGCAACTGAAGAAAATGCTTCGTCGGGTGCAGCAACAACAGCCCCCTGATCAGCCACCAGCGGAACAGCAGCAGAAGGAAATGGTTCGCTGGCTCTGGAAGGAGCCATGACAGATGCGAACGAAGCCTCCAGGAAAGGCTCCTGAGCAGGGGCATCCGCTTTGCCCACAAAAACTGCAAAGTACAAGAGCAAAAGCATTCACACATTCAAATCAGCAGATAAAGACACAAGAAGAAGTAAATGATAATAAGAAGGCAAGAAGTTGCCTCTGTTTCTTGAAACGAAGGCCTCCCCTTCGGCCGCAGTATTAATTGGGGAAGGATAAAGCCTCATGAGAGTCGCAAAGTCAGGATATGAAATCCTTTGCTCCTCAATATACTTCTCCTAGGCTTCGACCTCCTCGGCACTAGGAGATCTCCCTGGTATAACCTCCTTCGACCATCTCAGATATGTCCCTCAGATAATGCAAGGGTCTTTATATGATGAAGGTGATGGGGGAGAAGAAAAGTTACCTGCCCCAGCTTCGGCTACAGGGGCACTCAAGTCATCCACCAGGTTTTTCAGACGGGCCTCAAATTCAGCATCAGGCACGTCTGTCAGAGTCTTCTCCAAGTCCGCCAGTTGCTCCGCCTCCCGAGAAGAGTGAGCAATTAGGTCAAGAACATTGGGGACGGGGGGCTCTTTTACTTTCAGCTTGGGCGGACGAGGTACGGACGCTCCCTTCCCCTTATCACTAGCTGGAGGAGGAGGAGGCGGAAGAATGGAAGCCTCAGAAAGCCCTGAGATTGAAATGCCCCTCTGAGGAGCAGGCCTTGCAGCAATGGGTACAGCTCAAAGCGGAGGAGTACCTCTCTGCACAACAGGAATAGAGCGATCAGAAGCCTTAACAAGTCACCTTTGAATTATTCGAATGGACTTTGCACTGGCCACACTCACCTGGGCCCCTTCTGATCCAACAGTTGAACCGGATCCAGCGGAGACAGGCTTCATCGGCTTATCCTTATGAAGCCTTGCCGATGAAGACTGCGGGGCGGAGGAGGAGCGCAAATGGAACTTCCCCGTCTTGAGGTCAAGAATGGGAAGCTCAACATCTTCGCTGAAGGGTCTTGGAGAAACCCCTTCTATCTCCTTCATGATATCCTGATAATGTGCAGGATCCTTGGCCTCCACTGCAATGAAAACAACAAACACAGCAACAACAAGATCAATACTCCACAATCAATTAAACCTATAGCAAGTGAGGAATGAGGAGCAGAGTTACCTCTTATATCTTTCAGCAAAAGTCTAGGAGTTGGAAGGCCATGCTCGTCCTCCGCATAGAAGGAGGCCATCATCTTTTCAGAGTTATAAGTATAACCCTGATGGACCAAGGTCCTGAGATTTGATTTCTCCTCAGTGGAAAGCCTCTCAGGCCACTCAGTAAGGCCTTCAGTGGGACCCAGGAAATGGCCGGGGAAACCAAATCCAGGGGATTTATCACCAAGGCCGTCAGTGACCTCTATCAACCCGAACTTGCCTCTCCAGTCCTTCACTTTGTTCTCTTTACCAAAGAAAAGGTTTCGGCGAGGCCTGGCAGAAGTCATGTAAACCCCCGGTGACCTCTGCGCGCTCTGGATCCTGTAAAAGCATTGAAACAGGCGAGCAGAAGGACGAATGCCATGAGTGAAGCAGAGAACTTCGAAGACGTGCATGTCCCTTATGGAGTTCGGGGTCAACATCATTGGATTTACTCCGAAGTAGTTGAAGCATTCAACTTTGAACTTCGTAGGAGGAAAAAGAAGACCAGCTTCCAGCTGGTGGTAGAAAATAATGTAGTGCCGGTTGTCTTTAGGCAGAGCAGCTTTAGGGTCGCTGGAGTAAACCCTCTTGTGAGCCTCAGC